>CACSLK010011601.1:0-15435 GCA_902706635.1 Striga hermonthica | reverse complement strand
TCTGCGGAGCACAGTGCCTTAGTGCTCACGCCCCACACCTTTCACGTTTTCAGGTCGCAGGGTCGGAGATGAGGAGTGAGCGGACGGGCTGTTCAGGACATTTATGATTTCTGTACTTGATGTTGGATGCTAAAACTTTTCAGAACTTATTATCGAACCTTTATGTTTTTGCCACGCTAGACTTCCGCTAAATCTTTTCAGTACTTTTATCAGACTTTGTTCCGATGTTTGTCGGATAAGACATTATGACCGTTTTTATTTATCAGTTTAAATTTTTAACGGTTTTTAGAAAATCAAGTTTTTCACGGTAGCATCCCGATCAGTTTTCGCAAAAATAAGTATTTTGTTTAATTATTCAGAAAATTTGCGAAAAACCGCGCACTCTGATGTATTTCAAATAGCGGGGTGTTACAGTCACTATCTTTCGTCCCGAGGCTAAACTCACCTCGAGAGGATCGACAGTGGTAGTAGAACGAACCCCAATAGCTTCGAGACATCGACGTGATATAAAGGAATGGGTCGCTCCGGTATCAAATAAGGCGTAAACAGGCACATCATTAAGAATAATCATCCCAGACATGGTACCTGGGTACTGGTCGGCTTCCCTCTGGTCAACTGCAAAGACGCGGGCCTGCTGTCTGCCGCGTGGCTGTTGCTGAGGTCGTGGTGGCTGCTGTCTGGGCTGTTGTTGTTGAGGTTGCTGCGGTGGTTGACGTTGTTGCGGTTGTTGTTGCAGTCGTTCAGGACAGTTGGGGCTGATGTGGCCTGGCTGGCGGCAAAGGAAACAGATGTTCTGGCCCACAAGGCATTCTCCGCGGTGGTGTTTTCTACATATTGGGCAAGCTGGTATTTGTCTGGGACGGGTCCTCCGGTCATCAAGAGTGGTTCTGAACTTCCTCTTCTTCTGGTTCTTTGACGGTTGGGCAACTTTGGACTGGGCTGGTGGCTGAGCAATTGGCTGGACTTATGTCTGGGCGGCTTCTTCGTCGAATACTGGCATCGACTTCTTGTGCAATGGCAACTGTACGGGCGTAGGCCTGAACGCCGTGACATACGATGTTGTGGTGGACTGCTGGGTGAAGTCCGTCAGTGAAACGATGAGCTCTCTTCGCCTCCGTACCCACAAGATCAGTTACAAAGGCTCCGAGACGGGTAAACTCTCTTACGTACTCGTCAACAGAACGAGTACCCTGGGTGAGTGCCAAGAACTGGCGCTCCATGTCTTCTCGGTAATACGAGGGATAATACTTCTCTCGGATCAGCTCCTTGAATTGGTCCCACGTACAACCTTCTTTCTCGCCAGGACGCATACTCCAGTAGGCATTCCACCAGAGTCAGGCATCACCGGTTAGCTGGATCTGGGCACATAACATACGGTAACGATCAGGGCAGTTCATGACCTCGAAAATCATCTCGAGGCCCTGAACCCATTCATCTACTATACGAGGATCTCCTTGGCCGGAAAACTTTTCTGGATGGTAGTCGCGGAACTGTGCGACCACTGTGGCCTGTGGGAGTTCCTGGTGTTCTGGATCTCTACGAGGAGGCATCTAAACATTGAAATGTTTAACATGATTAAATAACATAGGAAATTAATTGGCTGACTGCTTAAGTACACAAATTTCTTGACGAGTCGCTAAATAACCCGAGAATACTAAAGTCGAACTATCAAGTGACTAAGACAATCGATTATATTCTGAAAATACTCGAGCATCTTACTGATTTCTAGGGTCAAATATCTGGTACCCTCTTACTGAGCATAGACTTAAGCATTCGTTTAAATATATATAAACTATAACTCAACACTTATCTGATAGTCGGCGAGGCATGAGCATAGCGTGGTCGGGTCTTTTCTGAAAATTTTTGACTTAAAAAGTATTCAGATACACGAAAATGTGCTCTGATACCAATTTGTAACACCCCGCTAGCTTACTAAAACCAGAGTGCGATTTTCGCAAATTCTTTTCTAAAATTTACATTTTACTTTGCGAAACATATCACAGGATGCTACACAAAATATTTCTTTTCTAAAAATCGATTAACTTTAATAATTTTAAACCTATTTATAAAAAACGGATTATCTTTTATAAAACAAGCGTGTGATACTGTATAAAAATCTGATCCGAAGGTTCGGATCATCGTCTGAAAATTTACACGCTAGTTTGAAAGTCTGAAAATGTCAGCGGAAGTAAAACGTGGCAAATATATATACATATCAACAGTCTGCAAAATATATACATATTTACATGTATTGGACCGGCGACCACCAGCTCCACTCACTCCTCTGGACCGACCCTGTCACCTGAAAAAAGATCATAATAGTGGGAGCGTGAGTACTAAAATCACTGTACTCCGCAGAAACTCATACTGAATAAAACAGTAATAATAATTGCATCATCATGATCAAACGCATGTATATCTGCTGCTATCTGTAACTGCTCGTCAACAGTATAAACTGGACGTAAACTGTGTCTGCCGACTGTAATAAACTCAGCCGGAACCATGTGCACACCCTAGTGGTCAGATCTAGCCACTAGAGCTCAGAGTGGAATTACGCAAACTGGCCATAACTCTAAGCGGAACTGATATATACATACCTCAAACATAATAGCTGTAATTATACTCAATGAAATACTCAGTCTGAGTCCCCACCTGAATTGATAATGTAAGTGATGCTGCTGATCACTCTGGAAAAAAATATATAATTAAACAAATACTAAGTACTATGCTCAGACTGATTGAACAGCTGTTAAGACGCTCGACTCGATCTAAATATTTAACTGGAATATTCTCGGGGTTTAACTTGACCGACAAGAAAAATGGACTGAACTGATATTGGTGTACTAGACTGACTGTCTGAAAAATTAACTGAAATACAGTACTGGACTCGGACCGGATCAGTAAATACTGAGCAACTCAAAATCCGATCTAAACTGGCCGGTTCATTTTCTGGCCGGACCGCCGGCTCGCTGCGGCCGGGCGGTCGGCTTCTGGCTGACCACCGGCTCGGTCACACGCGCATGCTAGGCGCGGACTGGGCGCTGCTGGCGCTGGCTGGCTTGGTCCCGTGCGCTGGCGGGTGCTGCTGGCACCGTGCGTGCGCTGGGACAGTCACTGGCGTGCTGCTGTGCACGACCAGCGACGGCTGGACGCTTACTGGGCACAACTGGCCACTACCGTGCACGCTGGCGACGGTACTGGCACGTACATACACTATCGGGTGCTACTGTGCGCCGTGGGTAGGTGACTGGCACGCGGGCTACGCGTGCTGGGCTGACTGGGCGCTCGGGCATGCTGTCGGGCAACGCTGAGGCCCGCTGAGCATCGCTGGCATGCTGCTGGGCGTGCTGGCGTGCGTGGTGACTGGCCAGCGCGCGAGGTACGCTGCTGGCATGCGTACTAACGTCGCAGGGCACGCTTGATACGAAAGTGGTCGTTGGGGCCGAAGATTTGCCGGGGGTGATCGATGGTCGCACGGGAGAAAGGCGCGCATCGGGCGGTGATGCGCGAGAGCGGGTGGTCAGCACGCGGTCAGCATTGGGTGTACGCGGGTGCACTGTAGGCGATCGGATCGCGGGCGATGGGAGGTACGCGCGGGCAGCGATCGGCGGGCGAGCTGGGCGCGCGGGTGAAGGTCACGCGGGCAGAAGCCAAGGCCACATAGGGGTAGGAGTGGCGAGCGCGCGGCAACATGCGCGCGGGAAGATGGGCAGCGACAGGGCGCGCCCAATGATGCGCGAGTACGGGGCAGACGAGGGCGACTCAATCCGCATGGGAATAGGCGTAGCAAGGGCGGCGTGCGTGGGGCGCAAGCACGCGCGATTCCGTGCGCGACAAGGATTAGGTCTCGTGAGGTTGGCGCGCACGAGAGGCGGCGTACGTGCGGTAGGGCGGTGCGCGAAGTGAGGCGGCCGAGTACTTAGGGGCGTGTGATTTGGAATTGTTTGGAGTGCAAGCCAAGCAAGATCAAGATCTAGTCAATTTAGGACTCTAGTATATTTAGTTTCCTTCTTGCACAATAATATCTAGATTGTTTAGGGATTTAATATTTTATTGCTTTATTATGTTTCCTAGGTAGATTAGAATTAGTCATAGTTAGGATCTATAAATAGGGATGTTCCCTCATTGTTTTTAAGGGAGAGAATTGATGAAATAGAAAAGGAACGTTTGTTCAAACCGTGTGTTAGGGTTCGTGAGCATTCGATCATGCAACCGAATTGGTGAGGCTAAGACCCAAGCCAGTTCAACGAATTAGAGAGGCTTAGACCCGATCTATTTCGAAAGAGGGAGCGAGGCTAATTACCGAGTGAACTCAAGTATCGTGAGAGAGTTAGGCTAATAACCGAGTCGATCACACCTATCGTCGAGAGCAAGGCCGTGGCGAAGCCGTGATCGAGACAAGTCGAGGGAACGCAACACCCGATCCGTCATCATTGGTGCTTTCATTGAGAGTGATCGATTGGGTGTTCGTGAACTTTTTCTATCCCATTCTTTTTCTTTTTGGTCCTATTTTTTGTTTCTTTTGGTTCAAATTTTTTTGAATTTTATCCTTAATTTTCTTAAAATTTCGTGAGTTTCAAAAAAAAAAAAAGTGTCATCTAGTCCTTTTGTTTGATTTTTTTCGGTTATTGCCTTTTGTTGAGGGGCCGAATTTCTTTTATTTTTCTTTTGTTTTTGGTTCGACTTTTGTTCGAATATTTTTAGAGTCTTAAAACAAAAAAAAGGGAGTCATGACGAATCGTGAGAGATTCGATGCACTTGAGGAAAGCGTGAGGTCCCTTGGCAACGGACAACACGTGGTCAATGAAAACATGGCAAAGGTTGAGCTGATGATACACGACTTGGCGGGACAGCTCGAGAGTGTCAACCACGATACGCGGAGGAGCCGCACATCGAGATCAACCATGGCGGGAACGAGAAATTCGGCGTCTAGTCGCGATGACGACGACGAACGGTCGCGGGGAATGCGCGCGACGTGCACTACCCGACACCACGGCGATCGCAGGACGCATGGCCATCGGCATCATCGCGAGGAGCACGTACGTGCAAAACCGAAGATAATGATGCAAACGTTCGAAGGAGTAGATCTGGATGCATGGTTAAGTCGTGCCGTGCAATTTTTCGAGATCAATGAGGTACACAAGTCCGAAAGAGTCCAGATTGCTGCCTACTATTTAGATGGTGAAGCCAACACATGGTGGCAATGGGTGTCACATGTTTACAAAAATAAGGGCGAGCAAATCAGATGGCGAGATTTTGAGAAGGAGCTGATTGCCAGGTTTGGATCTAGCGAATACCTTGATTATGATGAGGCGCTGACAAGGATCCGCCAAACCGGTAGTCTACGCGACTGTCAAAAGGAGTTTGAGAGGATAACAAGCCGGGTTCGGGATTGGCCCGAAAAAGCACACGGACGTTAGGCGCGCGAGCGTCGCAGTCGACGATACGCCCCCACAGGCCGAGGTCAAGCCAACAGTCGGTGATGGTACACGCACCACTAGCAACTATCGACGGCTGACGGAGGATGAAATACAAAGGCGAAGAGAAAAAGGCTTGTGCTTTACTTGCAACGAGAAATTTGTGCCAGGCCACAAGTGCAAAGGTAAGGAAATTTTTCTATTGGAAATTGAGGAGGAACGAGAGGAAGAAAAGCTACAGGAGGAGTCCTGGTTGCATATGGTGAAGTGCAACAAGCGTGGTCCTAGGATGATTAGATTCACGGCTGAGATAAATGACATGTTGCTAGAGGTCCTGGTGGACAGTGGGTCGAGTTTAAATGTTATCGACGAAGGGATAGCCCGGAAGTTGAAATTGGTACCCACAAAAGTTAAAGAGTTTGGTGTCAAGGTGGCCAATGGACATGAGCTGCAGGGAAGTCAATTATTCAAGAAGGTCCCGATTATGGCTCAGGATCACGAGCTGGAAATTGATCTTTACGCCTTACCGCTTAAGGCAACAGATATTGTGTTAGGAGTACAGTGGCTGGAAACGCTTGGACCAATTACGACTGACTATAAGCGGGTGCACGGTAGGCGATCGGATCGCGGGCGATAAGAGGTATGCGCGGGCAGCGAGAGGCGGGCGAGCTGGGCACGCGGGTGAAGGTCACGCGGGCAGAAGCTGAGGCCGCATAGGGGTAGGAGTGGCGAGCACGCGGCAACACGCGCGCGGGAAGATGGGCAGCGACAGGGCGCGCGCAATGATGCGCGAGTACGAAGCAGGCGCAAGCGACCCAATCCGCACGGGAATAGGCGTAGCAAAGGCGGCGTGCGTGGGGCGCAAGCGCGCGTGATTCCGCGCGCGACAAGGATTAGGTCTCGTGAGGTTGGCGCACACGAGAGGCGGCGTGCGTGCGGTAGGGCGATGCGCGAAGTGAGGCGGCCGAGTACTTAGGGGCGTGTGATTTGGAATTGTTTGGAGTGCAAGCCAATCAAGATCAAGATCTAGTCAATTTAGGACTCTAGTATATTTAGTTTCCTTCTTGCACAATAATATCTAGATTGTTTAGGAATTTAATATTTTATTGCTTTATTATGTTTCCTAGGTAGATTAGAATTAGTCATAGTTAGGATCTATAAATAGGGATGTTCCCTCATTGTTTTTAAGGGAGAGAATTGATGAAATAGAAAAGGAACGTTTGTTCAAACCGTGTGTTAGGGTTCGTGAGAATTCGATCATGCAACCGAATTGGTGAGGCTAAGACCCAAGCCAGTTCAACGAATTAGAGAGGCTAAGACCCGATCTATTTCGAAAGAGGGAGCGAGGCTAATTATTGAGTGAACTCAAGTATCGTGAGAGAGTTAGGCTAATAACCAGGTCGATCACACCTATCGTCAAGAGCAAGGCCGTGGCGAAGTCGTGATCAAGACAAGTCGAGGGAACGCAACACCCGATCCGTCATCAACGCTACTGGGCGCGTGCTGCGCTGGTGATGACGGATTGGGTGTTGCGTTCCCTCGACTTGTCTCGATCACGGCTTCGCCACGGCCTTGCTCTCGACGATAGGTGTGATCGACTCGGTTATTAGCCTAACTCTCTCACGATACTTGAGTTCACTCAGGTATTAGCCTCGCTACACTCTCAAAATAGATCGAGTCTTAACCTCTCTAAATCGTTGAACTGGCTTGGGTCTTAGCCTCACCAATTCGGTTGCATGATCGAATTCTCACGAACCCTAACACACGGTTTCGAACAAACGTTCTTTTCTATTTCATCAATTCCAAGACATGAAAAACAATGAGGGATGATCCCTATTTATAGATCCTAACTATGACTAATTCTAATCTACCTAGGAAACTAATTAAAGCAATTAAATATTAAATAACCTAAACATTCTAGATATTATTGTGCAAGAGGGAAACTAAATATCTAGAGTCCTAAATTGACTAGATCTTGATCTTGCTTGGCTTGCACTCCAAACAATTCTAACTCATCCACAAGTACTAGTTCGGTCGCCTTCTATCTCGCGCACCGCCCTACCGCACGCACATCGCCTCTCGTGCGCGCCGACCTCACGAGACCTAATCCTTGTCGCGCGCGGACACGTGCGCTGTGTCCCGCACGCCATCACCCGCCGACCCCGCCTCACCTAATCCTTCGGCGATTAAGTCTCGCACGCGCTCCTCACACGCACGCGCTGCTGCGCCCCCAAGCCTGCGCCGCCTTCCTTATGCGCGTGCGCGTCCCGCTCTCCTAAGCCTGCGAGGCTTAGGCCTCCGCCCGCGCCTGCACCCCACTCGCGCGCCCATGCGCACGACCCTTCATCGCTGCCCCGGCCCTGCGCGTGTCGGCTACCGCCTGCGCCCAATTCCCCTACGGCGCACCCCACCGCGTCTGCTTCTTCCCGCGTCGCACCCGTCGCCCGCGAGCTCCGATCACCTCCTGCGCGACCCCGTGCACCCGCGGCATGGCCCGTACCGCTCACTCCCGCAAACTGCCCATCCGCGTGTCTTTCGCGCCCCGTCGTTACGCCTCCGAACGCCAACACGTCCCAGTCGACGTCCGTGACTTTCCCGCCAACCGAACTCCCGCGTACATCATCCTGTTTCGTCCAACCGCGCGCATCATGGGCTGATGCGCGCCATTAGCCCATTAGCCGATCGTCTTCGCCCTTCTCGTCGGCGATCGTCACCGTTGGTTCGGGCCATGGGTCCCAACCCTTCAACCTCTCACAATCGTCCGCCGGTATCCACCACCCATCTTTCACCCATCGCAACCCACGCCTTCTAGCCTCCTTCTTTCGTGCTCGTCTCTTCCTTGTACAAGGCTTACACCAACAGGATGATTCCTTGTCCTTTGCCTTGCGTTTCCTTTGTGCTCGTTTGGTCTTGCGCTTCTTAGGCTTTAGCTTGGCCCGTGGACCACACCCTTTTGGCCAATCTCGTACGCATGATGGCCGGTATATTGGACTTGTCGGCTCCTCCAACATGTTTTCCAGCCATATGTCGAGACCATCGTCGTCTTCCTCGTCGGACTCGCCTGGGTTGATGACCACTTCCGTATCATTCCCCTCCTCTTCAAGACTTTCCTTGTCCTCAAGGATTAGAAAATTAAGCGCACCATCATCTTCACGGTTTTGAACTACACCCTCCATTGCTCCTCGGCCTTCTACGAGTTGTCGCTCGTATTCTTCTCGATTTCTTTGTTCATGGAGCTCGTCTAGATATGTGCTCTCCCATGGGGTAAGTTCTCTCTCCAAACTCTCCAATAATTCGAGATCTTCCCAATCCATCTCGTCCATTGGCTCATAAGACATTTTTTTTAAGACTCTAAAAAATAATTCGAACAAAGTCGAACCAAAAAGAAAAGAAAAACAAGAGAAATTCGGCCCCTCAACAAAAGGTAATAACCGAAAAAAAAATCAAACAAAAGGACAAGATGACACTTTTTTTTTATACTCACGAAATTTTTTTGAAAATTTGGACAAAAATTCGAAAAAACTCGACCACAAAAGACTAAAAAATTCGAACAAAACATAAAAATAATGGGATAGGAAAAGTTCACGAACACCCAATCGATCACTCTCAATGAAAGGACCAATGATGACGGATCGGGTGTTGCGTTCCCTCGACATGTCTTGATCACGGCTTCGCCACGGCCTTGCTCTCGATGATAGGTGTGATCAACTCGGTTATTAGCCTAACTCTCTCACGATACTTGAGTTCACTTGGATATTTGCCTCGCTACACTCTCGAAATAGATCGGGTCTTAGCCTCTCTAAATCGTTGAACTGGCTTGGGTCTTAGCCTCACCAATTCGGTTGCATGATCGAATTCTCACGAACCCTAACACACGGTTTTGAACAAACGTTCTTTTCTATTTCATCAATTCCAAGACATGAAAAACAATGAGGGATGATCCCTATTTATAGATCCTAACTATGACTAATTCTAATCTACCTAGGAAATTAATTAAAGCAATTAAATATTAAATAACCTAAACATTCTAGATATTATTGTGCAAGAGGGAAACTAAATATCTAGAGTCCTAAATTGACTAGATCTTGATCTTGCTTGGCTTGCACTCCAAACAATTCTAACTCATCCACAAGTACTAGTTCGGCCGCCTTCTATCTCGCGCACCGCCCTACCGCACGCACGCCGCCTCTCGTGCGCGCCGACCTCACGAGACCTAATCCTTGTCGCGCGCGGACACGTGCGCCGTGTCCCGCACGCCATCGCCCGCCGACCCCGCCTCGCCTAATCCTTCGGCGATTAGGTCTCGCGCGCGCTCCTCACACGCGCGCGCTGCTGCGCCCCCAAGCCTGCGCCGCCTTCCTTATGTGCGTACGCGTCCCGCTCTCCTAAGCCTGCGAGGCTTAGGCCTCCGCCCGCGCCTGCACCCCACTCGCGCGCCCATGCGCGTGGCCCTTCATCGCTGCCCAGGCCCTGCGCGTGCCGGCTACCGCCTGTGCCCAATTCCCCTACGGCGCACCCCACCGCGTCCGCTTCTTCCCGCGTCGCACCCGTCGCCCGCGAGCTCCGATCACCTCCTGCGCGACCCCGTGCACCTGCGGCATGGTCCGTATCGCTCACTCCCGCAAACTGCCCATCCGCGTGTCTTTCGCGCCCCGTCGTTACGCCTCCGAACGCCAACACGTCTCAGTCGACGTTCGTGACTTGCCCGCAAACCGAACTCCCGCGTATATCATCCTGTTCCGTCCAACCGCACGCATCATGGGCCGATGCGCGCCATTCGCCCATTAGCCGATAGTCTTCGCCCTTCTCGTCGGCGATCGTCACTGTTGGTTCGGGCCATGGGTCCCAACCCTTCAACCTCTCACAATCGTCCGCCGGTATCCACCACCCATCTTTCACCCATCGCAACCCACGCCTTCTAGCCTCCTTCTTTCGTGCTCGTCTCTTCCTTGTACAAGGCTTACACCAACAGTATGATTCCTTGTCCTTTGCCTTGCGTTTCCTTTGTGCTCGTTTGGTCTTGCGTTTCTTAGGCTTTAGCTTGGCCCGTGGACCACACCCTTTTGGCCAATCTCGTACGCATGATGGCCGATATATTGGACTTGTCGGCTCCTCCAACATGTTTTCCAGCCATATGTCGAGACCATCGTCCTCTTCCTCGTCGGACTCGCCTGGGTTGATGACCACTTCCGTATCAGCTGGGGCGTACGCGGGTGAACTGGGACGTGCGTTGCCGTGCGTCTATGCGCATGACTGCGGCATCGCAAGGGATGGACTGCGAGTACTGGGCACGCGTGTGCGTTACTGGGCACACAGACGCTGCCTGCGTACTCGCAGTACCTGCCGGGCACGCCTGCACGCACACCGCGTGCGGTAGGCATCACGGTCGGCATTTTGCCGACCGTCTGGCTACTTTTTCCGGCAATCCACATATGACTGATCATGTTTCGACTTAACTTGACTAAATATGCATAAAGTGTTCGGGACTTGCCGGTTAGATTTTAAAATTACTCAGAGAGGACTTATATAGCACCTCCGAGGCCATTTTTGCACATAACTCTGATCGAACAACATGATTTCAACATGACTTCGATGATATGAACTTAACTACATAAAAAGAGGGTAAAGAAATGTATACCCTTCAGTTAGGATAAGGAATGTACGGTGATGTGCGTACGTATTCGGTGCTAGAATTGATGTGCGAGTACTCCTCCCTTGTCTTGCTTCTCCTTAGCTATTTTTCTATAATTTTTCCACTATTATTTCCTCACTATTTTCTCCCTCAAATATGCTGAAGTTGGGTTCGGCTTTTTGCATGAAAAGTGTATGGAAAAACAATGTCCACGCTCGGTTATTTATTGTGGTGAAAGTCGTACGGTAAATTAGAGTCAAAGAGGTGGTGTACGACGATTTCTCCTCATGACGACAAGTGTTCCATACGTGTTCTGAGGTGGGACATTTTAGCTTAGTCATAGCCGAGGTGTCAAGCATGCACGGGCTTAGTCATCGCCCGTGCGTTCGTGTCATGCCATGTGTGCAAGCAAGGAGGTGACTCACCACACCACTTGCACACCTAGCACTTATCCCTTGGTTAAGTCACACGGAAGTTTGGGAAGCTTAATACTTGGATTACTTGAACTTGATCATGGCGCTTAGTCGTGCATAAGCGTGTGCTTAGCGGGTGTTTAGGGCCTAATGGCGCGCGCTCTGCGCGGTGCGCGACAATGCGCACTGCACGCGTTCGCGTGCGCGGTTACACGTACGGCTATGCGCAATGTGCGTATATGCGTGCGTGCATAGTGCACCTTGTGTGCGTTCACGGCTTAACCTTGATTTCGACTTCAAACTTAGTTCCGAACATTCTTGACTATTAATAATTAATCCTGATTAATGATGTCTGTTTATAAAATAAACGGTTTGGAAATTAATTATCGATTTTTGACTCGGTTAATAATTAACTGAATTGACTTTTCGACTTAACGTCGAACGTATTCGCTGAAAATGAACGGAATCAATGAAAGATAATACATCATTTCCATTAATAAGAAATTGGGTTATTACAATACCCTTTACTGTTTGAGTTTAGCACACAGTTTCGACCAGGTGGGTTTTAATTATGAAATTTGCTAAGTCTTAATTAATTGTTTTTGTTGTGGTATGATAAATGTGTGCATGTGAACCATGTAGCCTTCGATGTGAGCGATACCGGCCGTCGAACTGTTATCCCATATGTAACACCCCGCTAGCTTATTAAAATCAGAGTCAACTTTTAAAATCTTATTTGAAAAATACTTATTCACTTGCCAAATCGTGATTCGGGATGCTACTGTAAAACCTTTCTTTTCTGAAAATCCGTTATCTATTTTAAGTTAAACTGCTAAGAAAAACGGATTATTTCTAATCAAGCAAGCATGTAAAACTGTACAAAATCCGACTGACAAATCGGATCAAAATCTGGAATCAACATGCGAGTTCAAAAACCTGAAAATGTCAGCAGAAGTAAAACGTGGCAAAATAATTATATACATGTCCAAAAGTCCATAAACAAACGTATAAACAAACCCACGACCACCGGTGCAGCTCACTCCTCAGGACCGACCCAGTGACCTGAAAAAGATAATATAGTGGGGGCGTGAGAACTAAAAGCTACTGTGCTCCGCAGAAACTCATGCTGAAGTAAAACAGTAATAATAATTGGGATATCATGATCAATTGTATATATAACTGAAACTGGTACAGAAACTGAATCTGTAATCTGGTGATCAACTGTAAATAATCTACTACGGGATCATAAACTGTATCTGGCGGCTATAATAAACCGCGTCGCGCCTATGTGCACACACTCTAGTGGCCAGATTACGCCACTAGAACTTAAGGTGGACTTACGGCTTCCTGGACTGGCCGTCACCCTAAGCGGACCTCAATATACATACCTTGAACATGATAGCTGTAATTATACTCAATGTAATACTCAGTCTGAGTCCCCACCTGAACTGCTGGTTTGAAAATGTAAGTGCTGCTGCTGATCAAACTGCAAAAACATATAAATAAACAAACACTAAGTACTATGCCCAGACTGACTGAAAATAACTGCTAAGATGCTTGACTCGAACTAATTATTTAACTGAAACAATCTCGATTTCTAACTTGACTGACAAGAAAACTAAACTGAACTGATACTGCTAAACTGAACTGACTGGACTGAAAATTTAACTAAAATACTGAACTGAGCTCGGACCGGGTCACTTAGTCCTGAATTGCTCAAGTAACCAATCTGAACCGGCCGGTTCACTGGCTGGCCAGACCGCCGGCTTGCTGTGGCCGGGCGGTCAGCCGCTGGCTGGGCCCTTGGCATGGTTGCACGCACGCACTAGGCGCAGCCTGGGCGCTGCAGGGCGCTGCTGGCGCTGGCCCGTGCGTGACTGGCATGGTCCGTGCGCTGGCGGGTGCGGCTGTGATACGGAAGTGGTTATTAACCCCAGAGAGTCCGAGGATGAGACGATAGACGACCTTGATACTTGGCTAGAGAACGTGCTCGAAGAGCCACATGGGGAGATGATCGACCTTCTTGTAGGAGAGATTGACCGAGAGGATGTGGTCCGAGGTCAAGAAGGCGCAAGGCCAAGCGAGCTAAGGGGCAACGCAAGTCGAGGGCTAATGCGAGAAGCAATTGGTGTGGGCCTTGTGCGAGGAAGTGACGTGCTTGGAGAATGAGGGCTAAGAGAATAGGTGCGCGAGGGGTGGAAGAATGGTGGAAGATGCGTGCCGGAGATTTCTATGGGGCGATGTGCGAATGGGCGAGCACGGGCGAACAGTGCTCATCGGGCCTTGATGCGCGCGGGTGGTTGAGTAATCGTGCAAGTGATGCACGGGCGTTGGGCGCATGGGTCAAAGAAAGCGAGGCAGCGCTAGGCATGCGCGATAGTGGCTGGTACGCGCGGCAGGCTGGGCGCGAGCGCGCAAGGCGTGAAGGCAGCGACGCGTGCGCATACGCGGGCGTAGGCCTAAGCCTGGTAGGATTAGGCGAGATGGGCGCACACGCGCGGGATGACAGCTTGAGCAGGACGGAGGCATGTGACGTGTGCGACAAGCGCGCGACGGATGAGGACGAGCCAGCAGGCGCGCGAGTAGTTGGCTTGCGCGATAGCGCGCGCGTGGGAGGCGGACGCTTGGGAGTTATAGTCTGTGTCGAACTAGGCGCAGCGGAAGGCAGTGCATGGGGTACAAGCGCACGAAGCCCAAACCGAGAAGGATTTGGCGAAGTGGAGGTGGCGTGCGACGCAAGCGCGCGCGGAGACGAATGACGAGCTGCGCACGAATTGAGGCGGCTAGGGGTCTTGGGCGGCGACTTGAGCATCAAGCAAACTTGGAGATCAAGACTTGCTAGTTAATTAGGATTCTATTTCTTTATTGCTTTTATTTACTTCTAGCACTATTAGGATTCTAGTAGTAGAAGATGTTAGGAGATTTAATTACCTTAGGATTTATATTATTGCTTGGATTAGGAGATCTATTTAGACTAGGCTTAGATTTATTTTTGCACCTATAAATACCCATGTACTGTCATCATTATGGAGAATTGGATGAGTTGAATAGAAAAGGAACATTGTGTTCAATCGTGTGTTTAAGCAAGGCCATGAGTACGTGTTCATCATACAACCATGTCTAAGAGAAGGCCCTGAGAGCGTCTTGAAGTCATACTTATCGTGTTTAGTCGAAGGCCCCAAGTGCGAGATTTTACACAAGCGGTAGGCAAAATCACGATCCCTCATCATTGGTGCTTTCATTGAGAGAATCAATCGTGCTCTTTGTCTATTTTATCTTTTTCTTTTTTCGGTTTTTGCTGAGGGGACAAATTTTTCTTTTATTTTGTTCGAATTTTTCCTTTTTTCTTCCTCTTTTTCGTTAGTTAGAGTCAATATAAAAAAAAAAGGCGTCATCCTAGTTTGTTTGATTTTATTTTTAGAGTCTTATAAAAAAAAGAGAGAGAGAGAGATGTTGTCAAACCGTGAGAGAATCGAAGCGTTGGAAGAAAGCTTGAAGACCATTGGCGATGGCTAACATGCGACCAACAAAAATTTGGGGAGGAATGAGGTTATGGTCCACGATCTAGCCGGGCAGCTTACACGCATGAACCCGCGACCACGGAGGAGCCACGAGGCACGGTCCACCACGGCATCGAGCAGCATGGGGACCGAGCGCGAAGACGACCGGCGATTGCACGGGACGTACACATCGCACGCATCACGTGCGACACGCGACGAGCAGTGACCATTCCGAGACGACCGACGGTGCGACAAGGATCGGTGACGGCACGAGGAGCGTGCACATCACCACCGCGACGAACATTGAGAGGAAAGGGCTTACACACGACCGAAGCTTACTATGCCCATGTCCACGGGAGTAGATCTGGATGCATGGTTGAGTCGGGCTGTGCAATTTTTTGAGATCAACGATGTGCCTGTTGGGTTCTGTTAGGAACGTCAAACAACATGCACAGTATTGAACTTTATCGAAA
>CACSLK010011593.1:0-10301 GCA_902706635.1 Striga hermonthica | reverse complement strand
TACAAGTTTAAAAAAGTCGGGGAAAATAAGGGTAAATGGTGGCAAGTACGAAAAATTTAAGAAACGTCTCCGAAAAGACTTCTTTTCGAACACGACACCATTATGTGATGTGCATAACATATATTTATCGCCCCATCATGTTTTGAAGAAAAATCGTACACGTTTAAAAAAGTCGAGGAAAATAAGATAAATGGGGGCAAGTACGAAGATGTACGCAACATCTCCGGAAAGACTTGTTTTCGACCACGTCACCATTATTTGATGTGGATAACATATATTTATCACCCCATTGTGTTTTGAAGCAAAATCATACACGTTTAAAAAAAGTCGAGGAAAATAAGGGTAAATAGGGGCAAGTACGAAAATGTACGCAACGGCTCCAGAAAGACTTGTTTTCAAAAACGGCACCATTATTTGATGTGGATAACATATATTTATCGCCCCATCGTTTTTTGAAGCAAATTCGTACACGTTTAAAAAAGTCCAAGAAAATAAGGGTAAATAGGGACAAGTACGAAAATGAACGCAACATCTCCGGAAAGACTTGTTTTCGAACACGACACCATTATTTGATGTGGATAACATATATTTATCGCTCCATTGTGTTTTGAAGCAAAATTGTACACGTTTATAAAAGTCGAGGAAAATAAGGGTAAATAGGGGCAAGTACAAAAATGCACGCAACGTCTCCGGAAAGACTTGTTTTTTAACACGACACCATTATTTGATGTGGATAACATATATTTATCGCCCCATCATGTTTTGAAGCAAAATCGTACACGTCTAAACAGTCGAGAAAAATAATGGTAAATAGGGGCAATACGAAAATATACGCAACGTCTCCGAAAAGACTTGTTTTCGAACACAACACCATTATTTGATGTGGATAAGATATATTTATCGCCCTATCGTGTTTTGAAGCAAAATCGTACACCTTTAAAAAAGTCGAGGAAAATAAGGGTAAAATGGGGCAAGTACGAAAATGTACGCAACGTCTCTGGAAAGACTTGTTTTTTGACACGACACCACTATTTGATGTGCATAACATATATTTATCGCCCCATCGTGTTTTGAAGCAAAATCGTACACGTTTAAAAAAGCCGAGGAAAATAAGGGTTAATAGGGGGACGTACGAAAATGTACGCAAAGTCTCCGGAAAGACTTGTTTCGAATACGACACCATTATTTGATGTGGATAACATATATTTATCGCCCATCGTGTTTTGAAGCAATATCGTACACGTTTAAAATAGTCGAGGAAAATAAGGGTAAATAGGGGCAAGTACGAAAATGTACGCAACGTCTCTAGAAAGACTTGTTTTCGAGCACGGCACCATTATTTGATGTGAATAACATATATTTATCGCCCTATCATGTTCTAAAGCAAAATCGTACACGTTTAAAAAAGTCGAGAAAAGTAAGGGTAAATAGGGGCAAGTACAAAAATGCACGCAACATCTCCGAAAATACTTGTTTTTTAACACGACACCATTATTTGATGTGGATAACATATATTTATCGCTCCATCATGTTTTGAAGGAAAATCGTACACGTTTAAACAGTCGAGAAAAATAATGGTAAATAGGAGCAAGTTCGAAAATATAAGCAACGTCTCCGAAAAGACTTGTTTTCGAACACGACACCATTATTTGATGTGGATAAGATATATTTATCGCCCATCGTGTTTTGAAGCAATAGCGAACACGTTTGAAAATGTCGAGAAAAAAAATGGTAAATAGGGGCAAGTACGAAATGTACGCAACGTCTCCGGAAAGACTTGTTTTCGAACACGGTACCATTATTTGATGTGGATAACATATATTTATCGCCCTATCGTGTTTTGAAGCAAAATCGTACACGTTTAAAAAAGTCGAGAAAAATAAGTGTAAATCGGGGCAAGTACGAAAATGTATGCAACGCCTCCGGAAAGACTTGTTTTTTAAAACGACACCATTATTTGATGTGGATAATATATATTTATCGCCCCATCGTGTTTTGAAGCAAAATATTACACATTTAAAAAAGTCGAGGAAAATAAGGGTTAATAGGGGCAAGTACGAAAATGTATGCAATGTCTCCAAAAAGACTTGTTTTCAAACACGACACTATTGTTTGAGGAGGATAACATATATTAATTGCCCCATCGTGTTTTGAAACAAAATCGTACACGTTTAAAAAAGTCGAGGAAATTAAGGGTAAATAGGGGCAAGTACGAAAATGTACGCAACGTCTCCAGAAAAACTTGTTTTCGAACACGACACCGTTATTTTATGTGGATAATATATATTTATCGCCCCATCGTGTTTCAAAGAAAAATTGTACACGTTTAAAAAATTTGAGGAAAATAAGTGTAAATGGTGGCAAGTACGAAAAATGTATGCAACGTCTCCGGAAAGACTTGTTTTCGAACACGACACCATTATTTGATGTGGATATCATATATTTATCGCCCCATCGTGTTTTGAAGAAAAATCGTACACGTTTAAAAATGTCGAGGAAAATAAGGGTAAATAGGGTCAAGTACGAAAATGTACGCAACGTCTCCGGAAAGACTTGTTTTCAAACACGGCACCACTATTTGATGAGGATAACATATATTTATTGCCCATCGTGTTTTGAAACGAAATCGTACACGTTTAAAAAGTCGAGGAAAATAAGGGTAAATAGGGGCAAGTACGAAAATGTACGCAACATCTCCAGAAGGACTTATTTTCGAACACGACACCATTATTTGATATGGATAATATATATATTTATCACCCCATCGTGTTTCGAAGCAAAATTATACACATTTAAAAAAGTCGAGGAAAATAAGGGTTTATGGTGGCAAGTACGAAAAATGTAAGCAACGTCTCCGGAAAGACTTGTTTTCGACCACGACACCATTATTTGATGTAGAAACATATATTTATCGCCCCATTGTGTTTTGAACCAAAATCGTACACGTTTAAAAAAGTCGAGGAAAATAAGGTTAAATAGGGGCAAGTACGAAAATGTACGCAACGTCTCCGGAAAGACATGTTTTCGAAAACGACGCCATTATTTGATTTGGATAACATGTATTTATCGCCCCATCGTGTTTTGAAGAAAAATCGTACACGTTTAAAAAAGTCCAAGAAAATAAGAGTAAATAGGGGCAAGTACGAAAACGAACGCAACATCTCCGGAAAGACTTGTTTCCAAACACGACACCATTATTTGATGTGGATAACATATATTTATCGCCCCATCGTGTTTTGAACCAAAATCGTACACGTTTAAAAATGTCGAGGAAAATATGGATAAATAGGGTCAAGTACTAAAACGTACGCAACGTCTCCGAAAAGACTTGTTTTCAAACATGGCACCATTATTCGATGAGGATAACATATATTTATTGCCCATCGTGTTTTGAAACGAAATCGTACACGTTTAAAAAGTCGAGAAAAATAAGGGTAAATAAGGGCAAGTACGAAAATGTACGCAACATCTCCAGAAGGACTTGTTTTCGAACACGACATTATTATTTGATGTGGATTATATATATATTTATCGCCCCATCGTGTTTCCAAGCAAAATTGTACACGTTTAAAAAAGTTGAGGAAAATATGGGTAAATGTTGGCAAGTACGAAAAATGTAAGCAACGTCTCCGGACAGACTTGTTTTCGAACACGGCACCATTATTTGATGTGGATAACATATATTATCGCCCCATCGTGTTTTGAAGAAAAATCGTACACGTTTAAAAAAGTTGAGGAAAATAAGGATAAATTGGGGCAAGTACGAAAATGTACGCAATTCTCCGGAAAGACTTGTTTTCGACCACGACACCATTATTTGATGTGGATAACATATATTTATCGCTCCATCGTGTTTTAAAGCAAAATCGTACACGTTTACAAAAGTCGAGGAAAATAAAGGTAAATAGGGGCAAGTACGAAAATGTACGCAACGTCTCCGAAAAGACTTGTTTTCAAAACTGACACCATTATTTGATGTGGATAACATATATTTATCGCCCCATCGTGTTTTGAAACAAAATCTTACACATTTAAAAAAGTCGAGAAAAATAAGGGTAAATATGGGCAAGTACAAAAATGCACGCAACGTCTCCGGAAAGACTTGTTCCCGACCACGGCACCATTATTTGATGTGGATAACATATATTTATCGCCCCATTGTGTTTTGAACCAAAATCGTACACGTTTAAAAATGTCGAGGAAAATAAAGGTAAATAGGGTCAAGTACGAAAATGTACGCAACGTCTCCGGAAAGACTTGTTTTCAAACACGGAACCATTTTTTGATGAGGATAACATATATTTATTACCCATCGTGTTTTGAAACAAAATCGTACACGTTTAAAAAGTCGAGGAAAATAAGGGTAAATAGGGACAAGTACGAAAATGTACGCAACATCTCTAGAAGGACCTGTTTTCGAACACGACACCATTATTTGATGTGGATAATATATATATTTATCGCCCCACCGTGTTTCGAAGCAAAATTGTACACGTTTAAAAAAGTTGAGGAAAATAAGGGTAAATAGTGGCAAGTACGAAAAATGTAAGCAACGTCTCCGGACATAATTGTTTTCGAACACGGTACCATTATTTTATGTGGATAACATATATTTATCGCCCCATCGTGTTTTGAAGAAAAATTGTACACGTTTAAAGAAGTCAAGGAAAATAAGGATAAATTGGGGCAAGTACGAAAATGTACGCAACGTCTCCGGAAAGACTTGTTTTCGACCACGACACCATTATTTGATGTGGATAACATATATTTATCGCCCCATTGTGTTTTGAACCAAAATCGTACACATTTAAAAAAGTCGAGGAAAATAAGGATAAATAGGGGCAAGTACGAAAATGCACGCAACGTCTCCGGAAAGACTCGTTTTCGAACACGACACCGTTATTTGATGTGGATAATATATATTTATCGCCCTATCGTGTTTCGAAGCAAAATTGTACACGTTTAAAAAAGTTGAGTAAAATAAGGGTAAATAGGGGCAAGTACAAAAATGCACGCAACGTCTCCGGAAAGACTTATTTTTTAACACGACACCATTATTTGATGTGGATAACATATATTTATCGCCCCATCATGTTTTGAAGCAAAATCGTACACGTTTAAACAGTCGAGAAAAAAAATGGTAAATAGGGGCAAGTACGAAAATATACGCAACATCTCCGGAAAGACTTGTTTTTTAACACGACACCATTATTTGATGTGGATAACATATATTTATCGCCCCATCATGTTTTGAAGCAAAATCGTACACGTTTAAACAGTCGAGAAAAATAATCGTAAGTAGGGGCAAGTACGAAAATATACGCAATGTCTCCGGAAAGACTTGTTTTCGAACTCGACACCATTATTTGATGTGGATAAGATATATTTATCGTGCATCGTGTTTTGAAGCAATATCGAACACGTTTAAAAAAGTCGAGGAAAATAAGGGTAAATAAGGGCAAGTACGAAAATGTATGCAACGTCTCCGGAAAGACATTTGATGTGAATAACAAATATTTATCGGCCTATCGTGTTTTGAAGCAAAATCGTACATGTTCAAAAAAGTCGAGGAAAATAAGGGTAAATCGGGGAAAGAACGAAAATGTACGCAACGTCTCTGGAAAGACTTTTTTTTAACACAACACCATTATTTGATGTGCATAACATATATTTATCGCCCCATCATGTTTTGATGCAAAATCATGCACATTTAAAAAAGCCGAGGAAAATAAGGGTAAATAGAGGCAAGTACGAAAATGTACGCAATGTCTCCGGAAAGACTTATTTTCGAACACGACACCATTATTGATGTGGATAATATATATTTATCGCCCCATCGTGTTTCGAAGCAAAATTGTACAAGTTTAAAAAAGTCTGGGAAAATAAGGGTAAATGGTGGCAAGTACGAAAAATGCAAGCGACGTCTCCGAAAAGACTTGTTTTCGAACACGGCACCATTATTTGATGTGGATAACATATATTTATCGCCCCATCGTGTTTTGAAGCAAAATCGTACACGTATAAAAAAGTTGAGGAAAATAAGGGTAAATAGGGGCAAGTACGAAAATGTACGCAACGTCTCCGGAAAAACTTGTTTTCGAATACGACACCATTATTTGATGTGGATAATATATATTTATCGTGCATCGTGTTTGAAGCAATATCGAACACGTTTAAAAAAGTCGAGGAAAATAAGGGTAAATAGGGGCAAGTACGAAAATGTATGCAACGTCTCCGGAAAGACATTTGATGTGGATAACAAATATTTATCGCCCTATCGTGTTTTGAAGCAAAATCGTACATGTTCAAAAAAGTCGAGGAAAATAAGGGTAAATCGGGGAAAGTACGAAAATGTACGCAACGTCTCTGGAAAGACTTTTTTTTAACACAACACCATTATTTGATGTGCATAACATATATTTATCGCCCCATCATGGTTTGATGCAAAATCATGCACATTTAAAAAAGCCGAGGAAAATAAGGGTAAATAGAGGCAAGTACGAAAATGTACGCAATGTCTCCGGAAAGACTTATTTTCGAACACGACACCATTATTGATGTGGATAATATATATATATCGCCCCATCGTGTTTCGAAGCAAAATTGTACAAGTTTAAAAAAGTCTGGGAAAATAAGGGTAAATGGTGGCAAGTACGAAAAATGCAAGCGACGTCTCCGAAAAGACTTGTTTTCGAACACGGCACCATTATTTGATGTGGATAACATATATTTATCGCCCCATCGTGTTTTGAAGCAAAATCGTACACGTTTAAAAATGTCGAGGAAAATAAGGGTAAATAGGGTCAAGTACAAAAATGTACGCAACATCTCCGGAAAGACTTGTTTTCAAACACGTCACCGTTATTTGATGAGGATAACATATATTTATTGCCCATCGTATTTTGAAACAAAATCGTACACGTTTAAAAAAGTCGAGGAAAATAAGGGTAAATAGGGGCAAGTACAAAAATGTACGCAACGTCTCCAGAAGGACTTGTTTTCGAATACGACACCATTATTTGATGTGGATATCGTGTTGCGAAGCAAAATTGTACACGTTTAAAAAAGTTGAGAAAAATAAGGGTAAATGGTGGCAAGTACGAAAAATATAAGCAACGTCTCCGGAAAGACTTGTTTTCGAACACGGCACCATTATTTGATTGGGATAACATATATTTATCGCCCCATCGTGTTTTGAAGCAAAATCGTACACGTTTAAACAGTCGAGAAAAATAATGGTAAATAGGGGCAAGTACGAAAATATACGCAACGTCTCCGGAAGGACTTGTTTTCGAACACGACACCATTATTTGATGTGGATAAGATATATTTATCGCCCATCGTGTTTTGAAGCAATATCGAACACATTTAAAAAAGTCGAGAAAAATAAGGGTAAATAGGGGCAAGTACGAAAATGTACGTAACGTCTCCGGAAAGACTTATTTTCGAACACGGTACCATTATTTGATGTGGATAACATATATTTATCGCCCTATCGTGTTGTGAAGCAAAATCATGCACGTTTAAAAAAGTCGAGAAAAATAAGGGTAAATCGGGGCAAGTACGAAAATGTACGCAACGGCTCCAGAAAGACTTGTTTTCGAACACGACACCATTATTTGATGTGGATAAGATATATTTATCGCCCATCGTGTTTTGAAGCAATATCGAACACGTTAAAAAAGTCGAGAAAAATAAGGGTAAATAGGGGTAAGTACGAAAATGTATGCAACGTCTCCGGAAAGAGTTGTTTTCGAACACGGTACCATTATTTGATGTGGATAACATATATTTATCGCCCCATCGCGTTTTGAAGCAAAATCTTACACATTTAAAAAAGTCGAGGAAAATAAGGGTTAATAGGGGCAAGTACGAAAATGTACGCAATGTCTCCGGAAAGACTTGTTTTCAAACACGACACTATTATTTGATGAGGATAACATATATTAATTGCCCCATCGTGTTATAAAACAAAATCGTACACGTTTAAAAAAGTTGAGGAAAGTAAGGGTAAATAGGGGCAAGTACGAAAATGTACGCAACATCTCCAGAAAAACTTGTTTTTGAACACGACACCGTTATTTGATGTGGATAATATATATTTATCGCTCCATCGTGTTTCGAAGCAAAATTGTACACGCTTAAAAAAGTTGAGGAAAATAAGTAAATGGTTGCAAGTACGAAAAATGTAAGCAACGTCTCCGGAAAGACTTGTTTTCGAACACGGCACCATTATTTGATGTGGATAACATATATTTATCGCCCCATCGTGTTTTGAAGAAAAATCGTACACGTTTAAAAATGTCGAGAAAAATAAGGGTAAATAGGGTCAAGTTCGAAAATGTACGCAACGTCTCCGGAAAGACTTGTTTTCAAACACGGCACCATTATTTGATGAGGATAACATATATTTATTGCCCACCGTGTTTTGAAACGAAATCGTACACGTTTAAAAAGTCGAGAAAAATAAGGGTAAATAGGGGCAAGTACGAAAATGTACGCAACATCTCCAGAAGGACTTGTTTTCGAACACGACACCATTATTTGATGTGGATAATATATATATTTATCGCCCCATCGTATTTCGAAGCAAAATTGTACACGTTTAAAAAAGTTGAGGAAAATAAGGGTAAATGGTGGCAAGTACGAAAAATGTAAGCAAACGTCTTTGGACAGACTTGTTTTCGAATACGGCACCATTATTTGATGTGGATAACATATATTTATCGCCCCATCGTGTTTTGAAGAAAAATCGTACACGTTTAAAAAAGTCGAGGAAAATAAAGATAAATTGGGGCAAGTACGAAAATGTATGCAACGTCTCCGGATAGACTTGTTTTCGACCACGACACCATTATTTGATGTGGATAACATATATTTATCGCCCCATTGTGTTTTGAACCAAAATCGTACACATTTAAAAAAGTCGAAGAAAATAAGGGTAAATAGGGCAAGTACGAAAATGTATGCAACGTCTCCGGAAAGACTTGTTTTCGAAAACGACACCATTATTTGATGTGGATAAACATATATTTATCGCCCCATCGTGTTTTGAAGCAAAATCGTACACGTTTAAAAAAGTCCAAGAAAATAAGGGTAAATTGGGGCAAGTACGAAAACGAACGCAACATCTCCGGAAAGACTTGTTTTCGAACACGACACCATTATTTGATGTGGATAACATATATTTACCACCCCATTGTGTTTTGAACCAAAATCGTACACGTTTAAAAATATCGAGGAAAATAAGGGTAAATAGGGTCAAGTACGAAAATGTACGCAACATCTCCGAAAAGACTTGTTTTCAAACACGGCACCATCATTTGATGAGGATAACATATATTTATTGCCCATCGTGTTTTGAAATGAAATCGTACACGTTTAAAAAGTCAAGAAAAATAAGGGTAAATAGGGGCAAGTACGAAAATGTACGCAACATCTCTAGAAGGACTTGTTTTCGAACACGACACCATTATTTGATGTGGATTATATATATATTTATCGCCCCATCGTGTTTTGAAACAAAATTGTAAACGATTAAAAAAGTTGAGGAAAATAAGGGTAAATGGTGGCAAGTACGAAAAATGTAAGCAACGTCTCCGGACAGACTTGTTTTCGAACACGGAACCATTATTTGATGTGGATAACATATATTTATCGCCCCATCGTGTTTTGAAGAAAAATCGTACACGTTTAAAAATGTCGAGGAAAATAAGGATAAATTGGGGCATGTACGAAAATTTACGCAACGTCTCCGGAAAGACTTGATTTCGACCACGACACCATTATTTGATGTGGATAACATATATTTATCGCTCCATCGTGTTTTGAAGCAAAATCGTACACGTTTATAAAAGTCGAGGAAAATAAAGGTAAATAGGGGCAAGTACGAAAATGTACGCAACGTCTCCGGAAAGACTTGTTTTCGAAAATGACACCATTATTTGATGTGGATAACATATATTTATCGCCCCATCGTGTTTTGAAACAAAATCTTACACATTTAAAAAAGTCGAGGAAAATAAGGGTAAATAGGGGCAAGTACAAAAATGCACGCAATGTCTCCGGAAAGACTTGTTTTCGACCACGACACCATTATTTGATGTGGATAACATATATTTATCGCCCCATTGTGTTTTGAACCAAAAGCGTACACGTTTAAAAATGTCGAGGAAAATAAGGGTAAGTAGGGTCAAGTACGGAAATGTACGCAACGTCTCCGGAAAGACTTGTTTTCAAACACAAAACCATTATTTGATGAGGATAACATATATTTATTGCCCATCGTGTTTTGAAACGAA
>CACSLK010011584.1:12055-42851 GCA_902706635.1 Striga hermonthica | reverse complement strand
TGGTGAGAAAAAACAGCCTCTAGTGCTCCGGTAGAAGACTGATTGTCCCCACAGACGGCGCCAATTTGTTACACCACACAAACCTGGACCGCTGGACCGCTCCTCTTCGAACCGGGTTACGTCTTCTTGATCGCCGGAACCTGCAAAACACGCCGGGGGTGGTCCCGGCGCGAACACTCCGACGCTCAAGTCAGTGGTGATCCGAAGGAAAAGCGGCAGAGTAACAAGAGAATTTGTATGTGTGTGTTGTGTAAATGAAATAACCTGCGCCCCTTTTATAGATGAAGACATGTAGAGGCTGTAGAGTTCTTATCATACCATGAGTCTTCTCCTCAGAGAGTCCTTGAGGCTACGAATCTCTTTATAATTTAAGTATGATACCCCCGCCAGCTACCTAGGTGCCCCGGTGCTACCTACCTACCTAGTTCACGTTAGGCTAGCCTCCGCTGACCACCCATGTACTCCAAGGTACCATGGGTTGCACCTACCAGAACCTTCGCCTACCGACCATGTACCCTAAATGTACCATGAACTGCGCCTACCAGATTGGACCACCCGGCTGAGTGCGACTAGAGCCCGGATCACAACCGGTCCTCTATGAGCCGCTACTAACGACCACATCAATACCTTTTCCTTTGATTTATTCGTAAATGGTAGCGGCCCCAGCTGAATAGACGGTTTGGTAACCTGATTTTACGTCATTAGCGTACTGCTTCCGGGCCGCTCTGACTTCAGGGTCGTTGGCGTCTCCTCGGGGATAACCTCGGAAGTGAGTCTTGTTCTGTTTTCCATAGGACTTGTTTTTCTTCCTATCTTCAGTTCTCGACTTGGATGACTTCAGATTGAAATTAAAATTGGGGAACGACATTGCTTCTTCGGCGATAATATGTTGTTGAGCTCGAGCGAGGAATTCCTGGAAGGTATTTGGCTTATTTTGGCATAGTTTCCAACGAAAAATGAAGTTCGGCTTCAACCCGATAATCGCCATGATGAGCAGGGTTTCTGGATGACACGGCTCCATGTTTTGAACTCGGTCTTTAAATCGAGCAATATAATCCTTGACGCTTTTGTCATCCTTTTGAGTTACGTTAGCGAGAGATTCCTTTGGAACTAAACAAACTTGGGCCCCTATGAAGTGAGACCGAAAAGCCGACCTCAACTATTGCCACTTCCAGATAGAATGAGGGGGTAAAGAGTGGTACCTTTTTTTTAGCCCGGGGCCCTAGAGTGAGAGAAAACATGCGACACCGAAGTGCATCCGAGGCTCCGTGGAGATCCATCCATGATGTATAATGACCGAGGTGGGAGTCTGGATCCGAGGTCCCATCATACAATCCGATTTGGGGGACTTTGACTTTTCCAGGTACAGGCTCCAAGGTGAGCTCGGGAGTTAGCAGTGAGTCGGCTTCCAAATATACTTGCGCCAAAGTGGGTGCCCGTCGAGGGGGGTTTTCTGGTACTTGTTGCCTACTTTCCAGTTCGGCAATCCTTCGTTGTAGGGCTTTTTAATTTGGAGGATTCTTGTCGTGCCGAGCGATTGTTCTGATTGACTTTCGGCGGTTTCTTCATGGGGAAATACTGGGGGAGAACGATTGGCCTCTATCTGGTGAGCCGTTCTAGCTCTGTGCGATTGAGATGTGTGACTACGAGGTTAAGACGTAGCATGTGAAGTGGCCCCACCGCCGCCTCGTCGCGCCGGTGGGTTTTACGAGTTCATCGGTGTTGTAGGAACGACGGATTGTCCAGGGGCATTCGTGGATGCCCCAGGGAGGGCCTGAGCCATCAAAGTGGCGAAACCACGTGCAAATTCTGGATTTTGAAACATAGCAGTATAATCAGGTACGTTGGCTACCGTCATACGGCGTCCGACAGTTTGAGCGGCGCTTCGACTATGGTTGTCCCGTGACGTATGACCGCGATGATCTGAGTGTGACATGCTTTCTGTGACGATGCAACTGAGGAGCAAATGATTGAAGGTTAGCCTCAAATAACGTATGAGGCCCTTCCTCTAGCGCCAAAATGTTGTTATGTGATTGTTAACAATGATTTGGTGTTGGATTAAGTGATTATGTGAAGGAGTTTGGACATAAAACATGTATTAAAATGCAAGCAATGGCCCAGTCCGAGGTGAACCGAGGTGAAAGGTGTTGAGCTCTTTTATATATGTTGAATATTCAGAGGGTGATCCTTGTACAAGTATTAAAATCTTCTACTTATAGTAGCTTTCTTTGGCCCGTATATCGAGGCGTACGGTCGCTTTTGCATAAAGTAGCTTTTTGGATGGGCGGCCATGCGAGCGGGACCCACACGAATGATGAGTTTTCTTGTGGTGTTAGAACACGTTGCGTAGATGCTTTGTCACCTGCTTCGGGCTTGATGACCTCGGTCCGCAATGACCTCGATTTTCATAGAACAAGTCGGTTTTCTTCACTACGGTCAGAGTTTGGTTCGTGGCATGAACCGGAGTGATTAGAGTCCAGGTCGTTTGTCTATAAAGATTCTGCTAATGCATGATTTCAAATGAGTGATCCCGAATTACTGGATTGGATGATAACACTGATGTGATTCTTGGAATTAAAATCCATAGAACATCACAAGGAATTGTCCTGAGTCAGACACATTATGTGAAGAGAATCCTTGAAAAATTTTAATAAGGATGATTTGACTCAGGCTAGGACCTTGATAGATACTAGTCAACATTTGTCGAAAAATAAAGGAGAAAATGTTTCTCAAGTCGAATATTCAAGGGTGATAGGGAGTCTAATGTATCTAATAAATTGTACTAGACCGGACATCGCCTTTGTAGTGAGTAAACTGATTAGATATACAAGTAATCCGGGAGATGAACACTGGAAGAAATTGTGAGATTACTCAGATACTTGAGATATACTTGTAAATATGGTTTGCATTATTTTAAATATCCAGCTGTAATTGAAGCTATAGTGATGCCAACTGGATATCGGATATGAAAGATTCTAAATCCACTAGTGGATATTTATTCACTTTGGGAGGTGAAACCATATCATGGAAATCTTCGAAGCAAAATGATATTGCCAGATCCAGAATATAGTCCGAATTTATAGCATTGGACAAAAGTGGAGAAGAGGCAGAATGGCTTCGCCATTTCTAAGAAGATATTCCAAGATGGTCAAAGCCATTGCCAGCCATTTGTATACATTGTGATAGTCAATGGGCTATAGGCAGGGCACAAAGTAACATGTATAATGGTAAGTCTAGATATTCCTCGAAGACATAATACCATTAGACTACTACTCTCAAATGGTACTATATCTATTGACTATGTGAAGTCAAATGATAATCTTGCGGATCCACTAACCAAAGGGTTAAACAGAGTGTTAGTTGCTAAATCTTTGAGAGGAATGAGACTTAAGCCTCTAGAAATGAGTTAATACAATTAAAACCCTACCTTGTTGACTGGAGATCCTAAGCTCTTGGTGTAAAGGGACAACCTAACTGTAAAAAGACTCTTGTGATCACTGTGAGATATTATTCATTGTCCATTCCTTAAACAGTGATACCCGTTGTGAGTAAGTATAAGCATTTGAATTTAAACGATTCTTGTATGGGAAGGTAGTACGGGCTACTTGTAATTAAGAATTACATATGTGAAAGAGAAATGGGGTCGCTTTGAAGAGAATTTGTGAGGCTCAATTCTTAGACCCTCTCACAGAACCAGGCTATGTCCAGGGCCACTAACGGACATAATAATGAAATCTGAAATATGTTAAGGAGAATCCTGTGTGAAGTATAATTATCGTTTACACAAAAGGCAGAACAGTTCAAAGACATCACGTCTACTGGGCAGCTAGTAAAGTTAATATGCTTTCACAAGGGAATGATCAAAGTGTAACACCTACCTATCCTATGCAGGTTTCAACTGTCGGACCATAACACTATTTGTAGTCAATTTCATTCATGTGGGGAATTGTTGGAATTAATTGAATGAAATTTTGAAACGGCACATTGACCATTGCAACTTGTTAATCTTGCAAATAAATTAATAAATTAGCTGTAAATTTAATGTTGCAAGATGTTAACTCCATTTCTTTAAATGTTGAGAATTAATGTTTTGGTTAGATCATTCATCCTTTCGGCCTTATAAATAGAGGCTTTGGATGAGTTTAAAAATACACGCATTCAAAAGAAAACAAAACATATTCCTAAAGTATTTCCCATTTTTCCATGTTATAGTCTTTTAGTTCAGGCATAGTTTCAGTTCGCCGAACTTGTTTTGGTTTTTCCGTTGTATCTTGAGAAACATACACTCATACGGGACGAATCTGTTTAAATGACACCGTATTCTCACAGGCCTCGTTACTATATATTATAGTCATCTTATTTTTAATTTCTCGATAAAGTTCCCTACAAAATAAACACTTCCCAACCGTTTTGGCGGTGTTCTCTATATCCATCTTTCTGAGCTCGTTCTAAAACAATCTTTTGCAATTGTCACATATGCGCATAACACAATTGTCAAATGATGCATCTCACAGAATCATCCATTTATCACAACTTTTATTCTACAAAAGTTTTTACTTTCTTTTTAAATTGCTAGTGATTAAATAAAAGGAAAAAAAGTTAAACAATGAGATTATATTGTTCTAGAAGCATCAAATCCATGAGAACAATCAGGGACGGATCCAGAAAATTCTTTTGGGGGGACTAAAGTTATATTTCGAAATATGTTGTTTGTGAACATAATCGATTTGACCAATGAAAGGTTGACCTCATCTTGTTTATATATGTAAACGAGCTAAGATTGAACAATATTTAACTGATTTTTTTTTATTAAATGAAACAAGCTCGAGTTCACATTTTTGTTAGTTTATTAAGTAAAGTTGAGATGACTCATTTATTATACAAGAACGAGTTTGATCATGAGGTATTCAGCTTGACTCGAATCCAATAACACGTTAGAGGGAATACATAATTTTTAATATATTACACATTTATATAGACATAAGGCAAAGAATTGCATTATAAAATGGATAAAATATATAATAAATATGCTCTACAAAAGACATAACTTTTCAATTTTGATATTTCAAAATTTTGTTTGACATTATCTTAAATCACGAAATCATCAATTGTTGACTCAGTACTAATAGTTCTTGCAATTTTTTATTGACTCCGTGAATTGCATACCACTCGTAGTCTTCTATTTATAATTTCTTATCACCCATCTCTTGCATTCAATTCAATTAATCTCTATAAAGTAAAAGAAAAAGCACCAAATATTACACTTGAAGAGTGTGGAAAATTACTTGAAAGATATAATGTAGTTAGAAAAGATTATGGGATACATGTATAAATTCATAATATGTATTTCATATTTTAGGTAGTAAGAAATATTATATTATGGTAAAATGTAAATATATATATATGTATATATATATATATATATATATATATTAAAATATAGTAAATAAATTAATATATATATATAGTAAAAACTTAAAAACTTGGGGGGGACAATAGCCCCCCCTCTGCTATACCTAAATCCGTCCATGAGAACAATTCTTACTGAGTTTAGTTTGAAAGTAATTTTTTATATACGTGAAGAGATTTTACAACCTTGATGGAAAAGTAGTAAAGATAAATCCACTCATGTTAAGATAATAAAACATGAGAATATTTGTGTTGGTGCAACACAAAATGAGATATGGTTGCTGCTGTGACCCACTAACAACAGCCCCAGCTGTTAGTTCATAGCCTTTTTAGATTACGTCTAAGCCTTTTTAGATTACGTCTAATCTAACGGTCAGTTAAACTAATAAATACACCATTCTTTTTAGTTTTTATTTTCATTTTTCTCTTTCTCTTCTCTTTATATACTATTATACACCTGCATCCCATCCATCGCAGAAACCCTTAAATTAACTATTATTTTCTTAAAAATTCTAAAACCCCTCCAAATTCAGATAACTCTCTTTATTCCTTTTTTTGTAATATCATTTTTAAATATTATTTCATTTTTCTACTTTTTTTCTTTTTTTTTTCTCTCTTTTCAACTAACATCTCTCTTCTTTCCTCATTACAATAATTTATATGTTCATGTAATAACTAAATTAGTAATGAAACTAACTAGGGACGTCTACAGTCAGGTACCCTTTGTATCTACTTAACATCAGGTACCCCTTTATATCACTATTAGAATGACTTAGAAATCAATATCAACCATTAGATTCAAGGTACAAGATGGTACAAGGCAAAAAGAATGTTGGTCGCCTTGTACTTGGCCTTGTACCCCTCGTACTTGCAAAAAACCTATAATACCTTATTTCATTAAAAATTAAAAACTTAATTTAACAATTTATAAAATGTTAATTATATTTATTCCGAAGACCATATATTTATATTATTTGTATAACAATCCTTCAAGTACAAAAATATATCATCTGTTCGAATATATTTTGTTTAAATCTTGCAGGATTAGGTTTAGGCTCATTATGTTCCTATATATATATTTGTACATGTCTTGTGAATAATATATATTATATATTTTTCTCACTTTTTCACATGGTATCAGATTAGGTTTATAGTCCAATATAGAGTCAGTATTTTTCGCTCGTCTCCGGCCGTCTTCTATTCTCACCTCCCAGACCATCCTCTCCGGCATCATCCGGCGAGCCATCGGTCAAAATTTGGGCCCGTTCGGGGGCGCGTGGGGCCCACACTCGCCGGAACATTGCGACAGTGCTGGCAGCTTCAGCGGCGCATGAGATTCACTCCCAGCTCCGATCGCTGTGATTTTTCAGCCGTCGACTCCTCTCATCGGCGGCTACGTCCTGATGTGGTCGGTTTTGGTTTTCGTGCCATTTTTAATTTCGACCTTTTACTGCTATTTTATTTGATTTGTGATCTAGTTCGTGATTTTCTTTTGTCTTCGTACTGTTGCTGGTTGCTGGTGCTTCTTTAATTTTTGGATATGGATTCTTCTATGGTGGTCTGCCACATTTGCCATGTTCATGGTCATATTGCTCTATTTTGCCAACGGTGGTATGCCACATTTGGCATGTTCGGTGTCATATTGCTACATATTGTCCAGCCAGATCACACCGTTCGAGAGGTTCATTCTCGACATCATGGGTCTTCCTCTACCGACACTTCTTCTGTTACAGCGGCTGTCACTACTGAGCCTCAGCATTCGTCTTACACTCTTCAAGACATAGAGGCTATTCTCAAACATATTCTTATTTCCAATTCTTTTATGTCTGCTACCGGAGGTAAATCACATTGGTATTTTGATTCTGGCTGTTGCAATCACATGACCTCTAGCCCGCAGCTTTTGTCTTCCTCGTCTTCCGTAACCTCTTTACCTCCTATACATACTGCTAATGGTACTCTTATGAATGTTACTCACACTGGTTTGATTTCTTCCCCTTCCTTGCATCTTCCCGACACATACTGCATTCCTGACTTGGCCTTGAATCTTATTTCTGTTGGTCACTTGGTTGACCAAGGTCTTAATGTTATATTTTCATCTTCTGGTGTTCAGGTTCAGGATTCACAGACGGGACAGCTTCTCGGGAAAGGCCGCAAGACGGGCCGGTTATTTGAGCTCGAGTCACTTCATGTCCCTCGTTCTTACTCTTTTTCCGCTTCTGCCACCGATAGTAAGTCTAGTTTCCAGTAGAATCTTCGTCTTGGACATTCGTCTTCGAATAAAGTTTGTTCCTTATATAATAAGGGTCTTTTGGGTTCAGGTCATTTTGAGTCTTTTAGTTGTCTTCATTGCAAACTTGGGAAACAACCGACTCTTTCTTTTTCTGATAGTTTGTCAGCTGCAGATAAACCTTTTGGTTTGGTACATTCTTATTTGGGGTCCTTCTCTTATTGCTTCTCTGAGTGTTTTCGGTATTTTGTTATTTTTGTTGATGATTTTTCTCGTTTTACCTGGATCTATTTTCTCAAAAATCGTTCTGAGTTGTCCAGCATATATGTTCAATTTGCTAAAATGATTCTTACACAATTTTCTGGTCCTATAAAGTTCTTGCATACTGACAATGCTCTTGAGTACAAAGATTCAACTTTTTTTAAATTTCTTTCTGATCAGGGCACATTAGTTCAACGTTCGTGTCCATATACTTCCCAACAAAATGGACGAGCTGAATGTAAGCACCGTCACATCCTTGATATTGTCCGTGCTCTTCTTCTTTCTGCTCAGTTTCCTGATCGTTTTTGGGGTGAGGCAGCCTTGACTGCTGTTTATGCTATCAATCGGTTACCCTCATCAGTTATTAGGGATGTTAGTCCTTTTGAGAGGTTGTACGGTCAGTCTCCTGATTATATTCAGTTACGTCCTTTTGGTTGTGCTTGCTTTGTTCTCCTTCCGTCCCATGAGCGGATCAAATTAGAACCCCGAGCTCGTCTGTGTTGTTTTTGGGTTATGGGGTAGAACACAAAGGATTTAGGTTTTGGGATCCGATTTCTAATAAGTTGCGTATCTCACGTCATGTTACCTTTTGGGAGCATACTACTTTTACCTCTTTGTCTAAGTTCCACATTCCGTTTGATTCGGCATCTCCTTTATTCATGTCTATTACTTTAGATCTTTTTCCAGACACGCCTGTCATGCCTCCGTCTTATGAAGTGGCTCCACATGTGCATCCTGAACCGACGGTTTGTAATGAGCCCTCTTCTGGTTATGTACTTTTTCCAGCTGATGATCAGCAACGGTCAACTCGTGTAAGTCGTCCCCCTTCTCACTTACTTGATTACCATTGTTATTCGGCCATATTGTCACATTATGAGCCTAGGTCTTTTTGTGACTAGAGTATTGATCCATTGTGGCAACAAGCTATGGCTGAGGAATTGCAGGCCTTAGACAAGACTCATACTTGGGATCTAGTTGATCTACCTGCTGGCAAGAAAGCCATCGGATGCAAATGGGTTTACAATATCAAAACAAATTCAGATGGGTCTATTGAGTGCTACAAAGCTCGTCTTGTTGCTAAGGGTACTCACAGGAGTATGGCATAGATTATGAAGAGACATTTGCACCCGTTGCTCGTCTTACTACTGTACGTTGTTTACTTGCAGTTGCTGCAGTTCGTCGATGGTCTCTTTTACAGTTAGATGTTAAGAATGCCTTCTTGCACGGTGCATTATCTGAGGAGGTTTACATGACTCCTCCTCCTGGGTTCTTGTCCTCTGGGAAGGTTTGTCGTCTGCGCCGAGCTTTGTATGGCTTGAAACAAGTGCCTCGTGTCTGGTACGCCACGTTCAGTTCTGCATTATTTCAATTTGGTTTCACTACGAGTGATCACGATTCTGCCCTATTTGTTCGACGCTCTTCATCTGGGATCATTGTTTTGTTGCTCTATGTTGATGATATGATCATCACGGAGGATGATGTTTTGGGTATTTCCAACTTACAAGTTTATCTTCGACAGCATTTTGAGATGAAGAGTTTGGGTCGTCTTCACTATTTTCTGGGTCTTGAGATTTATGATTCCTCTGATGGCTTCTATTTGTCTCAAGCCAAGTATGCCTCTGATCTTGTTGCTCGGGCCGGTCTCACTGATTGCCAGACAGCTTCCACACCTCTTGATTATGGTATTCATCTTACTCCATTGGATGGTTCTCTTCTTGAGAATCTTACGTTATATCGCCAGCTCGTTGGAAGTTTAATATATTTGATTGTCACTCGGCTTGATATAGCTCATGTTGTTCATATTGTGAGTCAGTTTATGGCTTCTCCGAGAACCACGCATCATTCTGCTGTGTTGCACATCCTTCGCTATGTGAAGGGCACCTTATTGCATGGTTTACATTTCTCGGCCAATTCTTCCTTGTCCCTTAGCGGCTACTCTGATGTAGATTGGGGTGGAGATCCTACTGATCGTCGCTCCTCTACCGGGTATTACTTCTTCTTAGGTGATTCACTTGTCTCTTGGCGCAGTAAGAAGCAAACCTTGGTTTCCCGTTCCAGTGCCGAGTCTGAGTATCGTGCTCTTGCTGATTCCACCTCAGAGCTATTATGGTGGCGTCGATTACTTGTTGATCTTGGTGTCCCTCAATAATCCTCTACTGGTCTTTATTGTGATAGCCAGAGCGCTGTCGAGATGTCTCATAATGATATGTTTCATGAGTGTACCAAACATATTGAGATTGATTGTCATTTTATTCGCCAGCATGTTACCCATGGGACTGTACGACTTGTTTTCGTCTCCTCTTCGGATCAGATAGCAGATGTCTTCACAAAGTCTCTCCTTCCCGGTTGCTTTTGTTTACTTCTTAGAAAACTCAAGTTGATATCTACTATACCACCTTGAGTTTGAAGGGGGGGGGAGGGGTGTTAGAATATATTTTGTTTATATTTTGTAGGATTAGGTTTAGGCTCATTATGTTCATATATATATGTGTACATGTCTTGTGAATAATATAGAATAGATATTTTTCTCACTTTCTCAAATCATCACAATCTTAATATTTGATTTACATATTATTTTTCGAAAAATCAAAATCAACATCTCCTTGTTCCTCCTAACCCTCCGGTGGGCCCAATCCCAAACTCCTCCCACACCCGCAGCCTCGTCATTGGCCTCCGACGCTGCGTCGGAGTATTCCTCTTTATTCCTACGAAGGCGGAAGGATCTTCCCGCCGATTCGGCCCTCGGGTTCAGCCCGACAGCCCTACCGGTTCCTGTCCTCCTTCACCGTGCTCAACAACAACGCCCACGAGCTCAAATCCTGGTGAGTTTTTGTCGGGTTTCAGCATGACGCATATCTGGTGTCGGCCACGAATGTCATTCTTGCAGATGGAAGCGCGATGCCGAGGTCCGTGGGAAACAGGTCGGTCATTGTGGGGTTCTCGAATCCAGATCTGGAAACAGGTATCGAGACGGCGGGGAATTTGTCCCCAGTTTGGGGCGGTCCTGCTGGATGTATCTGTGCCGACAAATATCGCTCTGGTGAATGATTGGTGAATTTGTCCCAGACCTAGGATGCAAGGTGAGCTTGTGCCACTGTGTGTTAGGGCTTTTCTTTAAATGGAATAGTCAACTTAACATTTTATTTAAATAACACTTTCAAAAAGTTTTTGTTCAAATAACATATTCTTTAAATAAAATTAAATAAATAAATAAATAGAATACCTTAAATACCCTTATATGGTAAATGACGATAATACTCTACTTCTATTTTCTTACCAACTTTGTATTAAATAAGAAAAAATTTGATCGTTGTTCTCGTCCCAACTATCTCGCTCTCTGCCATAAAAAAATAAAAATAAAAAATAAAATTGCTCTCTCTGGCTCCATCCTCTCTTCTCTTGAAAAAGTGAGAACAAAATATGATCATTATATATAAACTTTGGATTCCATATTGCAAAGGAAATGTGGTTATGGTGGAAGATCAATAATTAAAGCATGTTAGGGTTTGTTGTTATTTTAGATATAAAGTATTTTGGTTCATATTTTATGATTGATAAACATGTTGGTTTCATATTTATCATGTTTTTGTGCCATTGAGGTTTATTTTTTGCATTTTTTAGATGAAGTTGTACATAACGAATGTACAGTCGTTATGTAGTTTCATAACGAATGTACATTAGTTATCTGGAAGAACAACAAGAAAAAGCATTATCCCTTTATTTTAGAGATAAAGCATGTTAGGGTGTAATACTATTTTAGAGATAAAACATTGTGGTTCATATTTTGTGATTGATAAATATGTTGGTTTCATATTTATTATGTTTTTGTGTGATTCACGTTTTATCTTCTATTTTCTTAGAACAAATAGCATTGTATATTATCTCCTAGTTTAGTAACATGTATTTCCACAATTATCTTGTCTAAATAGCATATATTTTTTTCTTGTAGATATTGATTTTTTTTCGGTCCGCTAGAGAGCTTCCCAGGATGTCGCGGGCGCGACATACAACACGGGCGCGACATATGTGACCGTCGCTAGCGTGATACACGTCGCGGTCACGACACAAAATGTCGACCTAAAGAAGCGCATGACAGTCTGTCGCAGTCGCGACACGAAGGCTGTCGCGGGTGTTTTTTTAAATTTTTTTTTTCTTTTGTAGTCGTGATGAAACTTATTTGTGAAATAATGATAGGTTTTTCCTTGGTCATATACGTGTTAAGGATTGTATCTTGGTTATATAGTACATTGGAACGATAGTTTTAACCAGTTATAACGTTTCCATATCTTTGGGCATTCGTTTTTTTACATGAAAAATTACTAAATTAAACCCATAACGAGTTTAATATCTTTATAATGTAATATATGAAGAATTCACGATCGATTAAGGTGGATTTGGTCGAAAAACAACTATAACGATTGTTTAGTCTTTTTTTCAATGTTATGACGAATATACATTCGTTATGGTTGTTTTTTCTGAACAACGCACTTTCTTTATTATTTTTTTGATGGAATTACTTCATAACGCATGTATATTCATGTATATTGACGAATTAAGGTCTCATTTGAGGTGGAATTGGTCGAAAAACAACTATACCGATTTTACATTCCTTTTTTCAATACTATAACGAATATACAATCATGATAGTTGTTTTCCGTAACAAAACACGCTTTCTTTATGGTTTTTTCGATCAAATTAGTTAATAACGCATGTATATTCATGTTACGTGTCATTGGAACGATAGTTTGAAGGTGTTGGAGCTTCGACACTCTCACAACGAAATTATCTTTTTCAATACAACACTTGTTCTTTATATTATTTTTTATTTTATTTGAAAAATTGTTAGATCATGTAAAATATTTGTAAATTCGTTAGTTTACATGAAAAAAGACTAAAATTAGACCGATAACGAGTTTAATATGTTTATAATATATCATATGACGAATTAAGGTCTCGTTTAAGGTGGATTTTGGAAGAAAAACTGCAATAACGATTGTCTATTCGTTTTTTCAATACTATAACGAATGTACAATCGTTATAATTATTTTCTGTAACAAAACGCGCTTTCTTTATAATTTTTTCGATCGAATATAACGAATGTATATTCATGTTACATGTCATTGAAAAGATAGTTTGAAGGTGTTGGAGCGTCGACACTCTCGGACGAAACTATCTTTTTTCAATACAACACTTGTTCTTTATATTTTTTTTTTTTTTTTTTTGAAAAATTGTTAAATCATGTAAAATGTTTGTAAATTCGTTATTTTACATGAAAATTGGCTAAATTAGACCGATAACGAGTTTAATATATTTATAATATATTATATGACGAATTACGGTCTCGTTTAAGGTGGATTTTGGTCAAAAAACAACTATAACGATTGTCCATTCGTTTTTTCAATGAAAAAACGAATGGACAAGCGTTATAGTTGTTTTTCGGAACAAAACGCGTTTTCTTTATGGTTTTCTCGATTGAAATTACTTGATTACTCACATATATTCATGCTACGTGCCATTGGAACGATAGTTTGAAGGTGTTGGATCGTCGAAGCATTCACGACGAAACTCTTTTTTTTTTTTGGAAATAACAACATTTGTTCTTTATTTTTTTTTTAAATGGTTAGGTCATGTAAAATGTTTGTAAATTTGTTATTTTACATGAAAAAAAGACTAAAACTAGACCGATAACGAGTTTAATATATTTATAATGTATTATCTGATGAATTACGGTCTCATTTAAGGTGGATTTTGGTCGCAAAACAACTATAACGATTGTACATTCGTTTTTTCAATACTATAACGAATGGACAATCGTTATAGTTGTTTTCCGGAACAAAACGCATTTTCTTTATGGGTTTTTCGATCGAATTACTTGATTACTCATGTATATTCATGCTACGTGCCATTGGAACGATAGTTTAAATGTGTTGGATCGTCGAAACACTCACGACGAAACTCTTTTTTTTTTAAATAACAACACTTGTTCTTTTTTTTAAAATGGTTAGATCATGTAAAATGTTTGTAAATTCGTTATTTTACACAAAAAGTAGTAAAATTAGACCGATAACGAGTTTAATATATTTATAATCTATTATATGACAAATTACGATCTCGTTTAAGGTGGGTTATTGTAACACCCCGCCTAGACTAACTAAAATCAGTAATAATTTTTTCGCGCTATAAATAGAAAGCACTGATTAAATTTTCAAAAACTATTATTATTTTTCAAAAATACTTTAACTTTAATACGCGGGATGCTACTATCTAAAAACTATTCTCTTTAATTACTATGCATGCAACCAAGTAAAATTCATTCTAGATTTAAGGCCATGAAAACTTATTGGGATCACTCATGCATTCTGAAATTCTCAAATACTGAAATAAATGTCTGAAATTCTAAAATACAAGAATACCGAAATACTGACATAGAGTTCTGAAATTCTGGAACATAGTTCTGAAATGCGGAAGCAGAAGTAGCTTGGAAAGCACACACAGACATCAGTAAACATGCGATGACAAAAGTTAGTTTAGACATGTTCAAATAACTATAAGACATGTCATATCAAAATATCCTAGCTAATGACCACCGCCTCAAGACATCGCAAAGAAATTAATGGTATTTATTTCAACATTTTATCGAAATTATTTAACGATGTCCCAAAAATAGCTTTAAGCTCGTATGTCCTGTTTTATTCAAAATTCGCTCAAATCACCGATTCAACACTTTTATAATATCTCAACAATTGTATCTAAGCCATTTGGAGAAGGATTCGAGCCAAACTACCTTAACCGACTCGAATTAAAGGTTGAAAGGTCGAGAGAGCTAGGGAAAATGGCTCGAAAGAGCAAAACTGGGTAGATGTTTCTCAAACGGGTTGAATCGGAGGGAAAGTGGAATGGGTCACCTCTGTCCAAGTTAACTGGGCTGAGCTGGGGGCGAGTTGACCGAGTTAATTCGGCGAGTGGTATATCGCAGCGAGTCGGGCGCGTAGAATGTCAAGGGTGGCTGGGTTCACGCGTTCTCGGGCTGCTGGTCACAGAACCGGTCGCGAGTTGGCCGTGCTCGGGGTTGAGGTGGCGGAACTCGGTGAAATCAGTCGTGGGTGGTGCAGACTCGGGTTGCAGTGGCTCAGGCGTACGGACCGCGAGCTAGGAACGTGGTTTTCTGGTGGTTTTAGAGCTTGGGAGGCGCGGACTAAGTTCGGATTGCCGGAACTTGCGTCGCCGAAGGTCGGGTCGTCTGGGATGCAGCTGGAATCGAGCTGAATTGTGCGAAGGGGGGCCAATGGCCGCAGGTTTGGAGCTGTGGACGACGGAGGTGGCTCCCCGATGTGGAGGAGGCACGAACCGGCATAAAGGAGCTGAGTTGTAAAGAAGCTTGGACTCACGGGGTCGCCGGAAAGAGAGCAGCTACAGGTCGCCGGAAAGAGAGCAGTTGCGGGTCACCGAAGAGGGAAGCTAGGACCGTGCAGAGGCGCGACGTGCGAGCTCGTGAAGGGCTAGACTAACGCGAAATGGCGGAGTGTTGCGGGTTGTGGAAGCTGCCGGCGGGTTTTATCGTCGGATGGCGACGGCTCATCGGAATTTTGGTCGGAATTTGGGAGGTGAAAGCTTGAAGATGAAGAGCTTGGAGGTTAGGGTTTGAAGAAGATGAAGATGGAGAAGATGAATATATATAGTAGAGGGAAAATTTAGGGTTTGTTTTATAATTTGGGCCCAACATTGGGCTTTTAATTAATTTGACTTGGACTCGTATAATCAGGCTTTGACCGGACTTGGGCTTAACTTTTAAAATATCACTTGTTACTCGGGCCCGGTAAATTAAATAATACTTGGACCTAGAAAGAAATACGATAGCTTGAATTTCAAATGGGCCGACTAATTAAAATCGACTACGGCTCGGACTAAAATGTGGGCCTACTCAATTTATTAGATTCGCTCGAAAATGATTGGGCTTACAGAATAAATTAATCATTTTGCTTTGGTTCGCTTTAGTAAAAGCTTGATTAATCCAAGGCTCGGTTTTAAAAATATAACCGATACTTGGGCTAAATAAATCAGACTTTAATAATTAAAATCGAATAAATTCTCCATGGCTTAGACTTTAATACTAATATTTCAATTTAATGCAAATAAATATAATAAATGCATCAAATTAGAGAACTACTATTTATGGAAATAAAGCCGAGCTCCATAAATAGTAACTAATATTCTGGGCGTTACAATCTATCCTCCTTAAAATATTTCCGTCCTCGGAAATGCTAAAACTAAACATAAGTCCGACTCGTCTAGAAACTAGGAATCGAAAAGTACATATTACTAGTCAAAGCTGAAATTCTAGGTAACGAACGCGGATATCATCCTCTCACTCCCAAGTGACCTCGGCCTCGCCGTGGCGGCTCTAGCAAACTCGGGCTAGAGATACATCTCTATTCCTCAGTCGTCGGATCTTTCGGTCCAAAATTTCTATCGGCTACTTCTCGTAAGTCAGGTTCTGCCCGACCTCGAGCTTGCTGAAATTCAACACACTCCTCGGATCATGCACGCAACTTCTGAACATCGACACGTGAAAGACGTGCACACCCGAAAGCTCGGGTGTGGCAACGCCAAACGGTATTCTACCTCGCCCAATCGAACGAGGATCTCAAATGAGCCTATGACAGGGGGATCTCGGTCTTACACTATAATCTCGGCTACTCCGTGGAATCGAGCAATCCCACGGATGTAAATACTGGCAATCTGCTCCATGGTCATTGTCATCCTCACGGAAAAAAAAAGCGGGCTGCCTTCGTCAGTCGGTCCACAACTACCCAAACCGCATCGAGCTGCTCTTTCGATTTGGGTAGTCCCGTAACGAAAACCATGGTAACATGCTTTCACTTTTATAATGGAACCTCTAGTGGTTGCACAAAACTGGGTGGACATTTGTGCTCAGACTTCACTTGTTGGAAAACCAAGCACTTTTTCCACGAACTTAGAAATGCTAAACTAAGGTATATGTCAAAACTTTAAACTTCAAGGTCCAGAGACAAATTAAACTCAAGTCTAGGATTTCTAACTCTGAATTATGTCTTCTTCCTGCTAGTGATCTCGGTTATGCCATGGCAACTCCGATATCAAGCCCCTAAGTAAATTCGGACAAGTGACTCTTATTTCAAGACTCTATAATTTACCCGGCCTTATGGCTGTTATACACCGTTAACCCAAGTTCAAGAACTGGGTCTCTGTCTGGATACTGTAATAGGTCTATACCAGCATCAGCCGGTCTCGCTGGTACTCGTTGACCATGGCGACTTGCTAAAATCTCACTATGTGCCTTAGATAAAATCTAAGACAAAACTTTAGAAACTATACAGGGGGACTTCAAAAGAAGCTCATTTAGTCTCTTAGCAGCTTCGTCATAGCTACGACAACACTCCTGGACTCAGAGAGACCTACTTCTTGACTCTTTGACTAGCGTACATTTCGCCACACAGCGGCCATAGGTACTATCTCACGGGTCAACTCGGATCAACGTGAGGCTCATCTAAGGCTTTCACGTGTTCAAGCTCGAGTACATCTTCTCGAATTCGAGACGTGGGGATAATCGCTCAACATTTCTCGAGAATTTCGACGACAAAGCCTCAACTATTAGGCTTAGCTCGCCGTTTCAGCCACATGTCGAAAAATGACTGGGGTAACTAAACTGTTGCTCCTCTTCGGCTGTTAACCTAGGGGTCACCTCGCCGTCACACTGCTCTGAAGGTCTTTATGTGGATGGCTTGTACGCGACTTTCGTCGGTTCAAGGTTGCCTTAGTTTCTGTATGGATAACTGATCATTTATATATTGTCTGTCGGTCTGCTATCGACTGAGAATCTTTCTCTCGCTACTACTTTCTTGTACATCAGCGATCAACACTCCTGTTCGCACTAAAACATACGATGTCATGTCAATCAACATTTGTTAACTATCTCGGTAGCAAATCTCTCTTTTGAACGGATTTGTCATTCAAAACGTATGCATCTACCGTTCTGATCGTCCATCGATCTGTAATATTGATGAGGACAACTAGAAATTGCGGTTTGACTTGCTCTGACCCGACTCTTAACGATGCAGTACGTTGCATACAATATGTTGCATGCGGCTCACCCACTACTCGGGGCCCACGGTCGCGGAACACCTGCATGCTACACCTGCATGCGATGTTCCTGCGGCGTCAGTGTCGCCTGCAGTCATAAACACAGTCATACCCACATCTTATGCTAATGGCTTCACGGTACTATGATGCTGAGTTAACTCGGCGCACTATTACTGGATCTAACTTCTTCCTGATACAAATTGAGGGTCTCACTACTTATATGGGTAAAAATACCCAAGGGTACTTAAAATTTCAATGTTGAGGCTTTTCTGTTCTTTCTTCCCTCAACGTCTAATCTAAAGCTAGTGATGTTGTACACCACTAGTACTTAGAGATGACTTCATCACCTCACCTTTCTCGTGCTTTCTGATCTTGAGGCTTTCGGCTCCTCAACTTCTCATGGAGGATGTCCGAGCTTCAAGTTCAATCTTGGAACTTGTTGTCTTCCCGCATGAATCGACAACTTCTCGACTCTCAAAGGTGAGTACTTACTTTCATCCTTGAGTCTACATAACTTTTGGTAATTGGTTCATATCTCCTTTCTTCACGAACCATCGGGCACACCCTAGGGTGACGCTCTTGGTCCAAAAATTCACAATTCGGATTTGGGTCTTCAGTTCTTCCAGCTTCTTGGCATTTGGGTCTTCAGCTCTTGCAACTTCTTGGCGTCTGGGTCTTCAACTCTTGCAGCATCTTAGAGTCTCTTGGTTTGGCACTTTTGATGCTAGTCCTACTCCAGCACCAGGTCAATCAAATTTCATTCGTCGGTCACGTGGTCTTCTCGGTAACATTTTGAAAATACGTACACATGATTGCGAATACTGGTTAACTTTCCGGACGTTGTCAGTGAAGTGTTCCCTCTCTTCATGGCTTCTAGAATTTTCCCTATTCGCATATTGTCCATCTGCTCACAACTTTCAATTCGAGAGTTGTGGCATTTGGCATAGGTATGCGAATTTTATAAGTCTTTGACTTTTTAAACATGCTATCTCAACTTCCACGCATGCGGAAGTTGGTCCTCCTTCTTAAATCATGGTGGTTACGAACTCCCACTTGGCTTTCATTAAATTCTCTGTGAACTGTCGTATGAGTATTCTCACACTATTAAAACTTCCTTGGGTGATTGCTCCCTTTCAAGACGAATGAGTAAGTCATCTTGATATCAAAACATGGCTCGACGTGCGATTCCTCGCTCTAGCTTCCTTTAAAAGGGGTCTTCTATTTTTTCTGACTACTAGAGATCACCTCATATGGAAACATGTCTGCTATGGTTCAGCTTCAAGCCTCCATGGTTCCTCCCGGACTTATGGCTTTTATTTTCAGCCTCCAGGACTTACCCGGTTTTATGACTCTTATACACTGAAAACCTATTACTTATAACACTAGCTGGGAGGCATCTTGCCAACTCAAGTGAGGTCACCTCTAGAGTTAGACCTCAACTCAAAGTTTACATAGTTCAAACAATGGAAAGTTCACTGCTTTACCTATGTGTTGCAATCCATCGGCTTATTAATCTAACTTTTGCAAGTGTCGAATTATAGCAATAACTCGATTTTTGCGTTCTTTATATTATAGAATGCGATGAAATTTTCAGTCTCAACTTTGAATTTTATCGAAGGTTTCGAAATATGAAGAAATTCCCGCAACAAAACTATTGCGAGTTCACGGAATGGAGATAATTAAACTACATGCATCTTATTGAGTCTTCTGGACTTCTGCTTCTACTGGTGACGAGTGTAAACGCTGGCACTTCCTCCTCTTTGTTGATCCTAGGTCAGCTATTGCTTGTTGGGTTCTGCCATTTCTGGCAAAATTCATTGAAATGTAGAATTTACTCTGTCTTAACTCTAAAGTCTAAAATCGGTCTTATAGCTCTAATATTTCGCCACGGTTATCCTCGATACGTAGTAAAAGGTACTTGTCCACAACATAATCGAGGTTGTTTCTAGAGTTATATTCCGCCCCGTCCTTCGAAAAGTCAATGGTAGAGCGTACAAATAACTGACTCTGCTGAAATTCTGACTGAAACAGTATATCCGATTAATAAATAGCTACACTATACTTTAATAATTTATCAAATCTCGAAAACACCTAGCTTGGCTAGAGTTCCGGTTACACTAAAATCTTTTAAGCTCTGACTAGAGTTCTGACTAGAATTCTCAAATCTTAATCGATGGATAGATCATACGCCACTGAAATATTCTGACTGTAATTGAATATGCGTTCGCAAATAATAAAAGTTGTACAGGTGACGTACCTCGAAGTCAGCGTTGCGTGAGCGTGGTGTGGTCGTAGCAGCGCCGAGGAACATGTACTAGGGTGTATGTGTTTTTACATAAGGAAGAAGAAAACTTACCTTTAGAAAACAATCAAGATATCTCACTAAAATTTTAGTATACACCACTAGGTGGATCTGAGACCAACTGTAACACCCTGCCTAGACTTACTAAAATCAGAGTAAACTTTTCGCGCTATAAATGGAAAGCACTGGTTATATTTTTGAAAACTCTTATTAATTTTTCAATAATACTTTAACTTTAATACGCGAGATGCTACTATCTAAAAACTATTCTCTTTAATTACTATACATGCAACCAAGTAAAATTCATTCTAGAATTAAGGCCATGAAAACTTATTGGATCACTCATGCATTCTGAAATTCTCAAATACTGAAATAAATGTCTAAAAGTTCTAAAATACTAGAATACTGAAATACTGACATAGAGTTCTGAAATTCTGAAACATAGTTCTGAAATGCGGAAGCAAAAGTAGTTTGAAAAGCACACACAAACATCAGTAAACATGCGATGACAAAAGGTAGTTTAGACATGTTCAAATAACTATAAGACATGTCATATCAAAATATCCTAGCTAATAACCACCGCCTCAAGACATCGCAAAGAAATTAATGGTACTTATTTCAACATTTTATCGAAATTATTTAACGAGGTCCTGAAAATATCTTTAAGCTCGTATGTCCCGTTTTTTCAAAATTCGCTCAAAGCACTGATTCAACACTTTTATAATATCTCAACAATTGCATCTAAGCCATTTGGTGAAGGATTCGAGCCAAACTACCTTAACCGACTCGAATCGAAGGTTGAAAGGTCGAGAGAGCTAGGGGCTCGAAGGAGCAAAACCGGGTAGATGTTGCTCAAACGGGTTGAACCGGAGGGAAAGTGGAATGGGTCAACTCTGTTCGAGTTGACTGGGCTGAGCTGGGGGCGAGTTGACTCGGCAAGTGGTGGATCGCAGCGATTCAGGGCGAGTCGGGCGCGTGGAAGGTCGAGGGTGGCTGGGTTCACGCGGACTCGGGGTGTTGGTCACAGAACCGGTCGTGAGTTGGCCGTTCTCGGGGCTGAGGTGACGGAACTCGGTGAACTCGGTCGTGGGTGGTGCAGACTCGGGCTGCAGCAGCTCAGATGTACGGACTGCGAGCTGGGAACGTGGTTTTCCGGTGGTTCTTGAGCTTGGGAGGCGTGGACTAAGGTCGGCTTACCGGAACTCGCGTCGCCGAAGGTCGGGTCGTCCGGGATGGAGATGGAACCGAGCTGGAACATGCGAAGGGGGGGCCAATGGCCGCGGGTTTGGAGTTTTGGACGGCAGAGGTGGCTTGCCAATGTAGAGGAGGCGCAAACCGGCATGGAGGAGTTGAGCTGTGAAGAAGCTTGAACTGACGGGGTCGCCAGAAAGAGAGCAGTTGCGGGTCGCCGGAGTGGGAAGTTGGGACCGTGCAGAGGTGTGACGTGTGATCTTGTGAAGGACTAGACTGACGCGAAATGGCGCAGTGTTGCGGGCTGTGGAGGCTGCCGGCGGGTTTTATCGTCGGACAGCGGCGGCTCATCGGCATTTTGGTCGGAATTTGGGAGGTGAAAGCTTGAAGATGAAGATCTTGGAGGTTAGGGTTTGAAGAAGATGAAGGATGAAGATCTGTGTGAAGAAGATGAAGATTTTGGTCGGAATTTTGGTTGAAAAACAACTATAACGATTGTACATTTGTTTTTTCAATTCTATAATGAATGGACAATCATTTTAATTGTTTTTCGGAACAAAACGTTCTTTCTTCATGGTTTTTTCGATCGAATTATGATTACTCATGTATGTTCATGCTACGTGTCACTGGAACGATAATTTGAAGGTGTTGGAACAAAACTCTGTTTTCTTTAAAAAAATAAATAACAACACTTGTTCTTTATTTTTTTGTAAATGGTTAGATCATGTAAAATGTTTGTGAATTCGTAATTTTACATGAAAAATGACTTCCCGGAATTAAATCGAGTAACATTTCATTGATGTTAATCAAAAGTAATAAAAAATAAAAAAAAAAAAAACTGCCAGGCCGCCGCGGGCGCGACGGGTGTCGCGGGAGCGACACTTACGGGGATAGAACCAGTGCTAGGACGTCGCGAGCGCGACACTTACGAGGAGAACCGCTGCCAGGAAGTCACGGGCGCGATGCGTGTCAAGAGCGCAACACTTAAGGGGACAGAACCACTCCTAGGACGTCGCGGGAGCGACACCATTTGTTTTTGTTTAATTTTTTCTAACATGAATAAAAGGTTCTACGCTTTAATTCCGGGACATTTGAACTTAAAAATGACCAAAATGAGACCCATAACGAGTTTAACATTTTCATAATGTGTTATTTGACGAGTGCACGATCGGTTAAGGTGCATTTGTTACGAAAAACAACAATAACGAATGTACATTTGTGATTTCAATGGAAAAAGAAATGTACAGTCGTTATAGTTGTTATTCGTCCAAAACACGCTTTCTGTATGGTTTTTTTTTTTTGAGTTACTTGATAACGATTATATGTTAATGTTACATGTCATTGGAATGATATTTTGAAGGTGTTAGTGCGTCGAAACAAATGCACCTTAACCGACCGTGAACTTGGCAGAGAACTAGGCATGTTCCTTCTCGGATAGAGAACTTGGCAGGACGTCCGTCGCGCCAGCGACATTCAGATTTTTTTTTTTTAATATGTTATATCATACAAAATAAGGATTGGATAATCGTTATATTGAAACAATTATATGTCGCGGTCGCGACACTGGGCCTGTTCCTTCTCGGACAGAGAATTTTCCAGGATGTCGCGGCCGTGACGGACGTCGCGCCCGCGACATTCAATTTTTGTTTTTTTTTCAAACAACATGTATTCTGTTCCTTGACTTATTTTCAGGAGTTCGGCATCGAACCCCTTCGTTTTTTATTACATTAAAACTTCTCGTTACAATATTATGTTTAACCATTTTCATAAAATGCTATTATAACCACTGCATTGGGAAGTAAATAAGAAATACAACTTCACAAATCGACCACCCGCATCATTGTATTGAAAGACACATGAAAAATAATACAAAAATGTATTATCCAAAAGATCCCTACAACCCGTTACATATTGAATGTTTAAAACAAGCTATGGATCAAAATGAGCACCAAATATATCAGACGCTAGTTTTACACGCCAAGCACTAATCCGAGAATGATCTACGCCTTCAACATTCTTCCCAGCATACAAAATTCTATAAACTTGATAGTAAACATCCCTCAATCAAACCTGCAACATAAATGTACATATTCTATTAATTTACCAAATTTCATAATACACTTAAAAACTTAATATGATCAAAATATATGATCACAATATAATACATTACCACGATATTTTACTCGTTAAAGTTAAAAGTTAACTCATTCCTAAAGGATACTAATAAAATGATTCTTTATTCTATATCGAGCTTGTTTTATTCTTTGAACCTAACAACCTTAAAGCATGTTATTTCAACACTATTACGAGTTCAAACTATCGTCCTAATGTCATATATAACGAAGATAGATTTGTAAACACGCCATTCAATCAAAATAGCCATAACGAGAGTAAATTCGTTATGATTTTCAACATAACGAATTTATATCGTTATGGTTATATTTCCATCCCGGTCGATAAAATACACCTATACCTTCGCTATTTCATACATCATAACAATATTTTACTCGTTATAGTCATAATTTAAGTCATTTTTAATGGATTCCATCAATTTCTAAAAAGAAATAACTATAGTTATCTCATAATAACGAGTGTGTATTCGTTCTAGTGTAATATATAACAAAGAATAGCTTCATTGCTTCTATGTATACAACAAGTAGCATATCAAACATTTCATCAAACACATAGAGTGCACCTTTTACTATCTCCATTTCATTAATTCAATCCTGCAAGCATTACATCAAACAAATAGATTGCACCCATTATCATCTCTAATTTCATCAAAACTAGCAAATTAGATGAGTTCACATAACACAATCAAAGGAAAGAAGAAATTAAATAAAAGAACACATTGAAAAAAAAATCCATACCTAAGTTGACGAGAGAGAGTTCCATAGTGATCATACGCGAAAGAGGGCGAGAGCGAGAAGGAGATTTCCGAGAGAGGAGGTCGAGAGAGCTGTCTCACGGGCGCGATGAAGAAGAGAGAGCAGAGAGAGCGGGTCGCGGGAAGAAAAAAATGAAGAAGAAAAAACTGAAGAAGAAAAGAGGGAAAAATGATGTAACTTAAATGATATTCAAAAGGGCATATTAGTAACTTTATATTTAATATGATATCTTATTAAGTTTTAGTGTCAATTTTTGGTCAAGGGTCATTTACCCAATTTCTTATCTACACAGGGTCATTTAAACTAATTCCCACGTCTTCTTCTTCTTCTTCTTCTTCTTCTTCTTCTTCTTCTTCTTCTTCTTCTTCTTCTTCTTCTTCTTCTTCTTCTTCTTCTTCTTCTTCTTCTTCTTCTTCTTCTTCTTCGGAGCTGGAGTTGGTAGAATTTGGTCAACTATAGTATGATTCTTTATGATTTGGCTTTTGGTGGTGTATGTAATGTGTTTTTGTTCTCTTATGGTCAGATTATTGTTTCTTGAATTTGGAGAGATCGATGGACTGGATTAGTTTAGATTGATAAGAGGTCTTAAACTTCTGGATTTTGAATTATTCTATGAACAATTGGTTGTAACTATATCTTTGTACAAGTTGTTGTTTGACCTTTAACTTCAATTTATTTTGGACTTCTTTTTCAACTGCTGAAATTGAGATCACTTGCTTATGGAGTTTTTGAGAGTTTTGCTTGATGGTGAGAGTTGGATACATTTGACTAAATGCCCAGATGGGTCTTCTGAGTATTTTTCATGGGGACAAATGAATAATGTACAAATTTGGCAACTTGGAATTCAAAAAGGCATAGTCAGAGACAACTTTAAAATTTTTGAGACAGTTGGTATTCATTTGAAAAAAGGCGAGGTTGAATCGACCTAGGCGAATGTGGCAAAGGATGATGAAAGTGGTCATGAAACGGATGGCATTTGGAGGGAGTTGGTGCAGTGGAAGCCCGAACCATTGGCAAATTTGGAGCAGCTCGGGGCACAGAGGAAAGCGGAGGCTGAGTTTGAATTGAATTTCGAAAAAGATATAGCAATCTCTCGGGGGATGATCATATTTGTCGGAGGGAGAAGACCTATAGAACGCCCAACCGCTGGGGTGGCCGATCTTCTCAGAGGTGTACCAACTGTTGAGAGAGAGAGGTAGAAGAAGGGCGCTTCGTGGAGGTTTTGCAGGGGTTTTTGGTCGAAGGTTTGTTGGGAGGAGAGTTCGGAGCATCAGGTTGGGGAGGAGGAGGAATGGTCGAAGATTCTGGGGGAACAGCTTGAGAGGAAGAAGGAGGAATGGTCGAAGATGTAGGAAAAGTAGGTTGAGAAGAAGTGACCTCGTCCTCCTCTGGCTCATCTAACGAGCCAAAGGCAGGTCGACGATGGCGGAGGGGGATGTTATCCATGGTATCCCTAGAATTAGCAAAAGCAACACGGGCCGTAAAAACGATGGTGGGAACAGTATCACCAGGGCAAAGGATGGAGAGAGGAACAACTTCAAGTGCGGAACGCAGTATTTGAATCGAATCGAAAGAAGTGGTCGAAGAAGAAGATGGAGGTGCAGAATCTGGAAAAAGCAAAACAGAAACGAAATCAAAAAAGGGGAAAAACTTTCGAAAAAGGCGAGACCTCAAAAACTAGGGTTCTACGAGGGGGTGATTTTGAAAAAATTCAAGAGGAAGAACAGGAATTTCGAGAGATTTTCGAAGAAAGGAGAAAAATTCACAGTGATTAACAAGCAAACATGGGCATCCAACACATAAATTCAGAACACCCAGTCAGCAAAATTCGAGATACCCAACCAATTCAAAAAATTCAAAAGCGCAAGACACATGAAACGTAAGTTCAATTGAAGAACAACTTACTCATAGTTGCAGATGAAGGGATTGAGAAGGCCTGAAGAGTACAAGAGGAATCGCCACGAAGAAGAGCAAGGGTTGCAGAGAAATTTCGGAGCACAAAGAGTTCAAAATTTGCAAAGGTGGAAAAACTCAGAAAATTCGCTAAGTGTTGAATTTATACTTTGGATAGTTGAAGGGTTGAAAGATGAGAGCCATTGGATTAATTCAGATCTTACGGTGGAGAATATTAATTCACACGGCGCTCAAAGTGGGCCCGTTAAGCTAGGAGGTGCAATAGTTAAAGTGGCTGACAGGTATGACGCGTGGCAGAAAAGCAGGCGCAACAGAAAGGACGTGTGACAGACAACTTTATTGCTGGCAATTAAAGAAGAATTAATTGAAATAATGGGCGGAAAACTCACTAGGTGGTCGATATCTGACATCATGCCATCAAGGAAAGCGAGGAGCACAAATCACTCTTAGATCGAGTCATCCAGACTCGACCAGAGTGGGAGGGACTAGATGATATAGGATATTATACCCACAAGGCTAAACCGATCTGTTGAACCGGTCGAAAAGGCCATGCCGTGAAGAAACCAAGCCGAGTGGCGGGTAAGTCGACCAGCCAACTAGTCGACTGAGCAAGTAGTCGACCAATCCATCATTCGACCAGAAGATGATCGAGCAGTTTAGTCGACCTCAACGGGTCGACCACTCCGCGGACTTAGCACTCCATAAATCGGCATAGTCACAGGCGCGTGTAAGAGCCTCTAACGGAATTTCAGAAGAATATTGATCTCATGTGCAGGAGGACACGTGTCGAGAACTTATTGGTTGATAGCGACAACCACCTCTGACAGCTCCCAACGTCCTGCGCCACCTCTGACATGCGCGCGGTGTGTCAGAGTACGGACGGGCAGCTTGAGCAGCCAGTTCATCAAATTCGGGCAGCCTTAGGTCAGGTATCTCACTCCTATATAAAGGGGGTGAGCCTTTTTTCCTTAGAACGATTTTTTCCATTATTCAATTCCATTATACGCATACACATACTGACTTAAGCATCATAGGCTCTTCACCGGACACAACCCCCGGTGTAAGAGTTATCTGCAGGTTTTCGGCGTTCTATCGGCGAAGGCGAGGTTCGATCTATCCCAAACCAGGCCAGGACGGTCACACTTGCATTAATGTTGATCTCAAAAGAAGCAATCAAGCATCATAATTGCAGTTGAATATTGATTTCACCTTCTAGTACTTCTTGCATTTGTTCTACAATGATCATTTCCACTTGCTGAGATATTAGAAGGTGTAAAATTTGACAATAAAGTTGTAAGACTTGAGTAGTTTTTTCTTTCTAAGATTTTTGTTCTGAAGCTTGTAAAAGTGTCTTGGAAAGTATTTCCATTTACTTGTCTGAATCTGGTGAAATCATTTGGTATCAAATTTAAATGTAGTTTTTCTTTCACAATGTTGTTATCAGGAAATAGAACAATGCGAGTGTGTTGCACGTGAGACAAGCGTCTCACGGCGATTGAGCTCAACTGGGGGGACCTTGGCTTCGAGGTTGCCTAATCGTCCGACGGGACCTCGATGGGCCTTGGGGTCGGTGGGGGCAAACGTCACGATCTTCATGCAGAGATTGCCCGGGCTGAACTATCTGGTGGGTGAGGGTGGGGCGGTCGAGGGGGCTGAGGGTCCCGGGCAAGCAGTAGTCGGTGATCTCGTTCACGAAGAGGAGGACACCGAGGATTAACGTGTCGGGAGGAGACAGGTTCCCGACTTGGGTTTATTTCAAAAGCGAGGAGTGCTCGTTGCCGGATATAATTTTGACTAGTGGCGTGGGGCGACTGGTGGGGTCGTCGGTCTTGGTGCGGTTGGTTATGGGTGTATTGGATTGTGTTTTCATGCGGCAATAGTGAACCTACTTGAGAGTGGTTTTGTGTGTGAGTATTTGGGGTGAGTTTTTACCGGAAAAAAGAGGCGGACTTGAGAGTGGGTGGAGATGAGTATCTATTTGACATATATAATAGTCGTGGGTGTGTATGGAAATGTTGTGAGGTTTATTAACCATAGTTGCTCACCTAAAATGTATGCAAACGATGTTCTTTATGACCAAGCAGACATGAGAATGTGGCGCGTCATGTTTTTTGCGACAGAGGACATTTTCTATCTTCAAGAGTTCACATTTTCTCTCTTCAAGAGCTCACGTACGATTATAAGTACAAGTTGGGGATGGATTGTGATGCAAATGGGAATATTAAGACCAAGGTTTGCTATTGTGGTTCTCGCAAGTGCCGTCGGAGGATGTACTAATAAGGTCTTCTGTTACGCCCGACCGATTTCTTTTTTTTTATCTTTTTTTGTCTTTCCAAAATCTTGCATTTCACCATTTAAGTCTTTACTAACATGGCCCTTGGGCTCATTTGGGTTTTGTTTTTTATTGAGTTATTTAAGTTTGTATTGGTTTATGTTTGAGAAATAATATGCTTGGTTTGAAGAGGTTTTATTGTGGAGATTGTGTTCTTGTTTTAGATTTTGGAAAAATAACATGTTTGGTTTGTTTCCACTTTTGCAAAAACGAATTCTTCTCTTCTTGTTAAGAGCTTGTGCGTTCACTAGATTTATTTCAAGTACAACATTCGTGTCCGTCGGATAATGCTAATTTGGTTCGTGTCCATCGTCGGATAATGCTAATCTTGTTTTTTTTTTATCACATTTCATAAAGAAACTGTGCACATAACAATGCACATTTGTAAAATATTAGGTTAGACCGACCTAACACTAAACCAACTGCAAACAATAATGAAAATGAAATTGGTTTCAAGTCTGTAAGTGAGCCAGACTGCGACTAAGGATTATGTTGGCATAATGGTCAAGTAAAACGTTATTTTTCATCCTCACGAACAGGCTCTCATCGTAACTAATTAGCTTAACCTTCTAGGCTCAACAAACAAATGAAAATGGCATATTTGAAAATTGATCAAACTTTGCTCTTGCATCGTTCGGTTCGTTTGCATTTCTACGATTCATTAGCATATATCTTCTGCCACCAACATCCGGACGTGAATCTTAACAACAAAGTTTTTACTATAATCATAGGTATTACTCGTCCAGAACAAGTTGTGATAAATGTCTCCACAACAATAGAATTAACATTCTTAAAAGGTTTCAACAAGAAAAAATATAAATTCGATCAACAAGATAATTTCATCATGAATGAAACTGATTTCATACTGTTAATCATATTTATTAATTCTGGATTCTCAGCCATAGCAACGAATTGGGTCATTGCAGCCTTTCTCAGTTGACTGCGTGGAACCAAATTGGCCTCCCTTTGCAAAATATTGTTGGTGCTACTCTTTGGCTCTGTAGAATCTTGGCGGGCAGAATCTCGATCATAATGTTTTTGTTCTACACTTTTTACTGCCTCTCCTTGGACTCGGTTGCTGCTTTTTCTTGTTCAACGGTGTAGAAGTAAATTCTGGATCTCTATTGAGTTCCAACGTGATTCCCCTGCATTTATACAAAGATTGTTAAATCTCATGGATAGTTTTTGAATTTAAGCCTAGAGAAAAATTTTCCACTACAGAACATGCTTGCCTCTGAAAATTTACACATGACAGCAAAAGACCATAACTAATAAATATAACTGTACTTAATGAAGCCACACTGATTTCTATTATATATAACCAGAAAATTGCTCTGCTGAATCTACTTAACATAGTGTTAAGTGAAAGAAAATGAGCACCAAAGCTGCCAAATCCACAGCCAATATCTAGAACATTGCGCACCTGTAATTCAGCAGAAAATGGGAAGTTTTACATACTGAAGAATCAACTCATAATCAATGACCTTCCACGTTAAAAGATGTATATACACGAGTTCCAAGTGAAAACGAACTTAAACCAACAATTATCAGCTGGACAATTTTAATCAGAATTATTTATAAAAAAAATAAACCAATTCAGGAGTTAGGAAAAAAGGTAACATTATGCATTGTAAATATACTTACACCGGCTTGATGAAAGTCAACATCACTTCCCAGGCCTATCATTTCAGCAATTTGGTGAGAATAATCTATGACACCGTCAACGATCATCTCATCATCGTCTGAGTGAAAAGATATTTGATTCTCTTCCAGCAACATTAGCCTGTAGAAGTTGAACTTAGCTTTTCTCCTTAACAATGGATTTAACAGATAATGTGCACTTGAAATCTCAACTCTCTATATAATCCAATTAAAATCAAAACTAACTACCTTTTTGTCATGCTCCTAGATGAAAATAATTGATTTTTACTCAGTTTTACATTTCCACTCCAAACGACATCCCTACCACTTGGCCAAGTCAAAGAAATCTTATAATCTTTCGGGGGACGAACCAGACAATACTGTTGATTTTGTGATCATTCACAATGTCGATCAAACTCCTCCCCATCTTTAAAACAAGCTAGAAGATTAGCAAACACGTTGTAGCAAGGAACACAGTTCTCTCTCTCTCTCTTGCGGAAAGATAAAAAAAA
>CACSLK010011567.1:9518-21516 GCA_902706635.1 Striga hermonthica | reverse complement strand
CACTGCGCACAGTCACGCGTGCTGGCGCGCGCTGGCGTGTTGTTGCAGTGCCGCTGGGCATGAACTGATCGCAGGCGTGCACTGGGCAGCGCTGCGGACAACCACTGACCGCGTACTGCATGCTGGCGTGCGTCACTGTACGCTGACTGGCATGACAGGGGGGTTGGCGTGCGCACGCGCATCGCCAATGACTATTGGTTGCGGGCACTGGCCTTACGCGGCACTCTACCGCGCAGTCCTGCACCGCGCACCTCCCGCCGGTACGCTGCTACCGCGATATGCGGGCAGCGCACACACGACCAACACCCGTCGGCCGTCCGGCGTTTCTTTCCGACAACTTAAACATAACACAACATCACATGACTTAACATGAACAATATACTGAATTTACATGAAAAATTACTGAACTTGTTCAATGGACCAACACACACGTTCGCGTGCGCTAGCTATGTGCGAGCTCACGGCTGATGGCCACTTCTTCATTAAACATGAAAACTTCCCGAACAACTTAACATAACTGAACATAATATGACTCAACTTGATCATTTAGACATGAACTGTTCGAACAAATTTGATCATAGGCAAGGATAACACGGCACGGCCGTTGACACGCACCCCGCGTGCGGTCCTTGGCTTTAAGCCAATTTCTCGACCAAACCTTTGATTTACTCAACAAATCCTACTTAACTGAACATAAGACACTTAATGATGGTTGACAAAACAATAAACGTTCGGGACTTGCCGGAATAAAATGGACGACACTCGGTATTGCCTTACCTATGACTTAACCGAACACAACGTGAATTTTCTCCAAATTTCTGAATTAAATTCGAACTCTTAACCTTAATATGGCCTAACTAACCAGATTACAAGATGAAGAGGAAGTTACCTCGTCAAACGTTCGGCTAAAGACGCAAGGTAGGCGTGATTTCTTAAGCTCCGCGAACGGCCTTGTGCGTGCGTATTGTGCTTAACTTGGCGTGCGATGTTAATGGAAAATTTAGGGTAATGGAGTGAACTTATGTGTTGCTGAAGATGGAGTCAAAGGCTGATCGTCTCTCTTATGGAAAAGTGGGAAAATTTCCACCCCAACATCTCTATTTATATTAAGGCCGAAGGGTATATGGAGTGACGTGGTTGGTGCGTGGTCTTCTTAGGCTCTTGCCACTTGCAATCTAATGACCTCCATATAGATGACTAATCCTCAAGTATTTAACCTCCTAATGACACGCATGATAGATGAATATGTGGAAGGAAATTGATTCCTTCAAGCTTAGGAACTTAGCAAGATTTGGAATTAAAAATTTCCGTACGGTTTTGCCTATATTGAAGGCAATTTGGATGGCTTTATAACTTAAGTGCATGATTAATATTAATTAATCACTTATCTTATGTTTAATTATTTAATTAAACATAATGATTAATTACCCAAAATTATTCCGAACGTAACTGGTACGTCGAAAATAAATTTCGGTAATCTCGACTGAATTTAATTAACTCCGAAAATAATAAACGTTAACATTATTATATCGGAATTAAAACATAATTTATACCGATAAAATGTCGGGATATTACACAACGTGTCCAGAAAGACTTGTTTTCTAACACGACACCATTATTTGATGTGGATAACATATGTTTATCGCCCCATCGTATTTTAAGCAAAATGGTACACGTTTAAGAAAGTCGAGGAAAATAAGGGTAAATAGGGGCATGTACGAAAAATGCAAGCAACGTCTCCGGAAAGACTTGTTTTCGAATACGGCACCATTATTTGATGTGGATAACATATATTTATCGCCCCATCGTGTTTTGAAGCAAAACGGTACACTTTTAAGAAAGTCGAGGAAAATAAGGGTAAATAAGGGCAAGTACGAAAAATGTACGCAACGTCTCTGGAAAGACTGGTTTTCTAACTCGGCACCATTATTTGATGTGGATAACATATATTTTTCGCCCCATTGTGTTTTGAAGCAAAATGGTACACATTTAAGAAAGTCGAGGAATATAAGGGTAAATACAGCAAGTACGAAAATGTAAGCAACGTCTCCGTAAAGACTTGTTATCGAACACGACACTATTATTTGATGTGGAAAAAATATATATATCGTGCCATCGTGTTTTGAAGCAAAATGGTACACGTTTAAGAAAGTCAAAGAAAGTAAGGGTTAATAGGGGCAAGTACTAAAAATGTAAGCAACGTCTCCAGAAAGACTTGTTTTCGAACACGGCAACATTATTTGATGTGGATAACATATATTTATCGTCTCATCGTATTTTGAAGCAAAATGGTACACGTTTAAGAAAGTCGAGAAAAATAAGGGTAAATAGGGGCAAGTACGAAAATATAAGCAACGTCTCCAGAAAGACATGTTTTCGAATACGACACCATTATTTGATGTGGATAACATATATTTATCGCCCCATCGTGTTTTGAAGCAAAACGGTACACTTTTAAGAAAGTTGAGTAAAATAAGTGTAAATAGGGGCAAGTACGAAAAATGTAGGCAATGTCTCTGGAAAGAATTGTTTCGAACACGGCACCATTATTTGTTGTGGATAAAATATATTTATCGCCCCATCGTGTTTTGAAGCAAAATGGTACACTTTTAAGAAAGTCGAGGAAAATAAGGGTAAATAGGGGCAAGAACGAAAATTGTAAGCAACGTCTACGAAAAGACTTGTTTTCGAACACGACACCATTATTTGATGTGGATAACATATATTTATCGCCCCATAGTGTTTTGAAGCAAAACGGTAAACTTTTAAGAAAGTCAAGAAAAATAAGGGTAAATAGGGGCCAGTACGAAAAATATGAGCAACGTTTACGGAAAGATTTATTTTCAAACACAGCACCATTATTTGATGTGGATAACATATATTTATCTCCCCATCATGTTTTGAAGCTAAATAGTACACGTTTAAGAAAGTCGAGGTAAATAAGGGTAAATAGGGGCAAGTACGAAAATGTAAGCAACGTCTCTGGAAAGACATGTTTTTGAACACGACACCATTATTTTATGTGGATAACATATATTTATCGCCCCATCGTGTTTTGAAGCAAAATGGTACACGTTTAAGAAAGTCGAGGAAAATAACGGTAAATAAGGGCAAGTACGAAAAATGTAAGCAACATCTCTGGAAAGACTTGTTTTCAAACACGACACCATTATTTGATGTGGATAACATATATTTATCGGCCCATCGTATTTTGAAACAAAATGGTACACGTTTAAGAAAGTCGAGGAAAATAAGGGTAAATAGGGGCAAGTACGAAAATGTAAGCAACGTCTCCGGAAAGAGTTGTTTTCGAACACGACACTATTATTTGATGTGGATAACATATATTTATCGCCCCATCGTGTTTTGATGCAAAATGGTACACGTTTAAGACAGTCGAGGAAAATAAGGGTAAATAGGGGCAAGTACGATAAAAATGTAAGCAACGTCTCCGGAAAGACTTATTTTCGAACACGGCACCATTATTTGAGGTGGATAACATATATTTATTGCCCCATCGTATTTTGAAACAAAATGGTGCACGTTTAAGAAAGTCGAGAAAAATAAGGGTAAATATGGGCAAGTACGAAAATGTAAGCAACGTCTCCGGAAAGACTTGTTTTCGAACACGACACCATTATCTGATGTGGATAACATATATTTATCGCCCCATCGTTTTTGAAGCAAAATGGTACACGTTTAAGAAAATGTAATCAACGTCTCCGGAAAGGCTTGTTTTCGAACAAGGCCCCATTATTTGATGTGAATAACATATATTTCTTGCTCCATCGCGCTTCGTAACAAAATTGTATACATTTAAAGAAGTCGTGGAAAATAAGAATAAATAGGGGCAAAACGAAAAAATAATCAACGTCTCCGGAAAAGCTTGTTTTCGAACACGACACCATTATTTGATGTGGATAACATATATTTCTCGCACCATCGCATTTCGAAACAAATTCGTATACATTTAAGAAGTCGAGGAAAATAAGAGTAATGGGGGCAAAAACGAAAAAAATAATCAATGTCTCCGGCAAGGCTTGTTTTCGAACACGACACCATTATTTGATGTGAATAACATATATTTCTTGCACCATCACGTTTCGTAGTAAAATCGTATACATTTAAAGAAGTCGAGGAAAATAAGAGTAAATAGGGGCAAAAACGAAAAAATAATCAACGTCACCAGAAAGGCTTGTTTTCGAACACGACACCATTATTTGATGTGAATAACATATATTCTTGCACCATCGCGTTTCGTAACAAAATTGTTTACATTTAAAAAAGTCGAGAAAAATAAGAGTAAATAGGGGCAAAGACAAAAAATAATCAACGTCTCCGGAAAGACTTGTTTTCAAACACAGCACCATTATTTGATGTCAAAAACATATATTTCTCGCACCATCGCGTTTCGAAGAAAAATCATATACATATAGAGAAGTCGAGGAAAATAAGAGTAAATAGGAGCAAAAACGAAAAAATAATCAACGTCTCCGGAAAGACTTGTTTTCGAACACGGCACCATTATTTGATGTGAATAACATATATTTCTCGCACCATCGCATTTCGTAGCAAAGTCGTATACATTTAAAGAAGTCGAGGAAAATAAGAGTAAATAGGGGCAAAAACGAAAAAATAATCAACGTCTCAGGAAAGGCTTGTTTTCGAACGCGACACCATTATTTGATGAATAACATATATTTCTCGCGCCATCGCGTTTCGTTACAAAATTGTATACATTTAAAGAAGTAGAGAAAAATAAGAGTAAATAGGGGCAAAAAAAAAAAAATAATCAACGACTCCGAAAAGGCTTATTTTCGAACACGACACCGTGATTTGATGTGAATAACATATATTTCTTGCACCATCGCGTTTCGTAGTAAAATCGTATACATTTAAAGAAGTCGAGGAAAATAAGAGTAAATAGGGGCAAAAACGAAAGAGTAATCAACGTCTCCAGAAAGGCTTGTTTTCGAACACGGCACCATTATTTGATGTGAATAACATATATTTCTCGCACCATCGCATTTCGTAACAAAATTGTATACATTTAAAGAAGTCGAGGAAAATAAGAGTAAATAGGGGCAAAAACAAAAAAATAATCAACGTCTCCGGAAAGGCTTGTTTTCGAACACGACACCATTATTTGATGTGAATAACATATATTTCTCGCACCATCGCGTTTCGTAGCAAAATCGTATACATTTAAAGAAGTCGAGGAAAATAAGAGTAAATAGGGGCAAAAACAAAAAAATAATCAACGTCTCTGGAAAAGCTTGTTGATGGGGACCATGCTAAGCTCTCCGACCAAAGTAAAGAAGATCCATTGAAAATAAACGAGGGACCGATTACGAGGGCAAGGGCTAAGAAAATGAAGGAAGCGTTGAGTGTTCTTATTGCTGGATTTCAAAAGGAGACGAACCAAATCCCGATTGAAGGCAAATTGATTAATATTCGTCGGGTTTATGGGCCAGATTGTTCGCATGAAGAGGGATCCATGGATTGAAGACATAATTTCGTCCATGTCATGAGGCCCAATTGAAGTGTCCATTATTTTGTCCATTTTTAGCATTTGTGAGACCATTTTGTCTCTTAAGTTGTCTTAGAAGTCAAAAGAGCATTCAAACTTTATTTAAGCTCTTTATGTGGTCAAAATTGTGTATTTAGTGCACCATAAGTCCCAAAAACGGGATTAACTCATCAAGCACATTTTGTAGCCTTTAAAAAGGCCATTTTATGTTTTAATAAAAGAAGAATTTTGCTGAATATTAAAATCACTTTTTGTGAGTTTGAATTCTCTTTTGTAGAGTTTCAAGTGTTTTAAGAACTTATCAAGATACTTGAGCAAGATCTTGTGGCGTTCACCATACCGAGGTTCTTAGCTGATTATATAGCTAACAGGTCGAGGTTTTTAAGCTCTAGGTACGATCAAACTAGATCTCCTATCTATGATTCCGCTGCCTATTTTATACATGTGGTTCTTGGATCAATATATCAAACGGGTCTCACATCTTATCCGTATCAGTTTGGTATCAGAGAAATCTAGTATTGATCTGATTTCTATCTTATTTATTAGTCTTTGTATTTAAAAAAAAAAACGGAAAAAAGTTCTTTGTATTTTTTCTACAAGGATTGTTAAAAAAAAAGAGAAAAAAAAATCAGTTTGTTCAAAAAAAAAAAAACCCTTGTATTTTTCTACAAGGATTGTTAAAAAAAAAGAGAGAGAGACAAAAATCAATTTGTTCAAAAAAAAAAAAAAAATCAGTTCTGGTTTTGTTATACGATATTGATCTTGATAGGTTTTATGTTGGTTAGCCTACGAAAGAGAATTCAGAGTGGTAAAATGCAAGAGTGTGTGAGCTCATTTGAGGGGAGGTAAAAGCGTACGAGTGAAACACGAGTGTTGTGAGGGCTATATTGAGTGATACACGAGTGACTTGTGAGAATAGAGTAATGGAGGATAATTCAACCAATGGGGGAAATGACTTCACTATTCAAGCAATGCAGCCACATTTTGCAAGGCTTGGAGGCGTTCTCGAAGGCATTACCGATCGTTTGGAGAGGTTGGAACAACAAGATCATAGGAGACACGACAATCATCAATTTTATCAACCTGATTCTGAGGAGGAGGAGGTTTATGAGCCTCCACACCGTGGCAATAGAGGAGGAAGAAGAAGGCGAGATAATGAAGTAGACCGTGACTTGGGAAGCATAAAACTGAATATTCCCACATTCCAAGGAAGAAGTGATCCGGAGGCATATTTGGAGTGGGAAAAGAAGACGAATCTCATTTTTGAGTGTCATAACTACTCCGAGGAGAAGAAAGTGAAGCTTGTTGCGATTGAGTTCACTAACTATGCTATTGTTTGGTGGGATCAATTAACACTAACCGAAGGCGATATGGTGAGAGGCCTATCGCTACTTGGGCTGAAATGAAGTCCATCATGCGTAAAAGATTCGTCCCTTTACATTATTTTCGTGACTTGTATCGGAAACTCCAAACTATGTCGCAAGGAACGAAAACAGTGGATGAGTATTTCAAGGAGATGGAGATCGCTATGATAAGAGCAAATGTTGATGAAGATCGGGAGGCCACTATGGCGAGATTCTTGAGTGGGCTGAATCGGGACATTGCGAACATTGTGAGCACCACATAGAACTCGAGAATATGGTGCATACAACCATGAAAGTGGAAAGACAACTAAGGTTGAAGGGATCCTCTAAAAAACGTTTCTCTTCAAACCTTTACCCATCGAGCAAGGCGAAAGAAGCAAGTCCGAAGATAAATTTTGGGGCAGCTTCTAAAACCCAACTTCTAAAACTAAGGGTCATATGGTTGATAAAGGCAAGGTTGTCGCATCATCATCTCGAAGTCGTGATATCAAATGCTTTCGATGTCAAGGCTTTGGTCATATTGCATCCGAATGCATTAACAAGAGAGTCATGATTTTGAGGGAAAATGGTGTAGTAGAATCTGAAAGTGAGCATGAATCCAGCGATGATGAGCAAGCCGAGGAGACCACACCTGAACATGGAGAGATTTTGGTGGTGAGAAGTGCTCTCAACATGCAAATCAAGGTGGAGGATGCTCGACAACAAAGAGAGAACATATTTCATACGAGATGTTTAGTTCTTGGGAAGGTTTGCATGCTGATTATTTATGGAGGGAGTTGTGCTAATGTCGCTAGTTGTGAAATGGTGGAGAAGCTGAATTTACCAACCACAAAGCATCCTAATCCATACAAGCTGCAGTGGCTAAATGATTGTGGAGAAATTCGAGTGACGAAACAAGTGTTGGTGTCATTTTCAATTGGCAACTACAAGGATGAGATCCTATGTGATGTAGTGCCAATGCATGCTAGCCATATCCTTTTGGGTAGACCATGGCAATTTGACAGAAGGGTGACTTATGATGGTTTCCTTAACCGTTACAGTTTGAAGCATGAAAACCAGAGTATTCAACTTGTTTCTTTGAATCCACAACAAGTGCAAGAAGATCAGTTCAAAATGTCTCAATCAAGAAAAATAAGAGAAAGTGAGAAAAAGAAAGAAAAGAATGAGGGGAAAAATTTGAGAGAAAAAAAGATTGGACGGAAACATAAAGAAGAAATGTGCGAGATTGAGGGAAAAGAACTAAGTGTGGTTGAAGGGGAAAAAAGGTTGAATTTCTATGCAAAAGCCAGTGAGATGAAGAGGGCAATATTTGAAAAGAAGATTGTGTTAGTGATGGTTCTTAAGGAGTCGATTTTGAACACTAACGAGGTAACCCCATCTTTGCCGAGTACTTTTGTGTCTCTTTTGCAGGAATATGAAGATGTGTTCCCCGAAGAAGAGCCAAGTGGATTACCACCTATAAGGGGAATCGAACATCAGATTGAGTTCATTCCGGGAGCTACACTTCCAAACCGTCCAGCTTATAGGGCAAATCCAGAAGAGACGAAGGAAATTCAAAAGCAAGTGGAAGAGTTGATGGCGAAAGGGAAGATTCGAGAAAGTATGAGTCCATGTGCTGCACCGGTAATCGTGGTACCGAAGAAAGATGGATCTTGGAGAATGTGTATAGATTGTCGAGCCATCAATAAAATCACGGTGAAGTATCGCTATCCTATTCCTAGGTTAGATGATATGCTTGATGAATTGTATGGTGTTGTCATCTTCACTAAAATTGATTTGAAAAGTGGTTATCATCAAAATAGAATTCGTGAAGGAGATGAATGGAAAGCTGCTTTTAAGACAAAATATGGTTTATATGAGTGGTTAGTCATGCCTTTTGGGTTAACTAATGCACCAAGCACTTTCATGAGATTAATGAACCATGTTTTGCGTGACTTTATAGGGAAATTTGTTGTCGTTTATTTTGATGACATCCTCATCTATAGCAAAAGCAAAGAAGAGCATCTTGATCATGTTCGTGCTGTTTTGGACACTTTAAGAACTGAATCATTGTATGCTAATCTTAAAAATTGTTCTTTTTGCATGCATAAAGTTGTTTTTCTTGGATTTGTTGTAAGTGGTGATGGAATAGAAATGGAAAAGGATAAGGTCAAAGCTATTTTAGATTGGCCTGTTCCTAAGAGCATTGCTGAAGTGAGAAGTTTTCATGGTCTTGCTAGCTTCTATAGGAGGTTTGTGAAAGATTTTAGCACCATTGCTGCACCACTAAATGAAATTGTGAAAAAGGAAGTTGGTTTTCAATGGGGAGAAAAACAGCAACTTTCTTTTGATCTCTTTAAAGAAAAATTAACTTCTGCACCTATTCTTGCTTTGCCTAACTTTGATAAATCTTTTAAGCTTGAATGTGATGCTTCTGGAGTAGGTATCGGTGCTGTTTTGTTGCAGGAAGGAAAACCCACTGCATATTTCAGCGAGAAGTTGAAAGGAGCTCAATTGAACTACCCGACGTATGATAAGGAGTTGTATTCCTTGGTGAGAGCATTGGAAACTTGGCAACATTACTTGTGGTCGAAAGAGTTTGTGATTCATACTGATCACGAGTCTCTCAAGTACTTGAAGGGCCAAGGTAAGTTAAGCAAGAGGCATATCAAATGGGTGGAATTTATTGAATCATTTTCTTATGTGATCAAATACAAAGAGGCAAGGAAAACATCGTAGTTGATGCCTTATCTCAGAGGTACGCTTTAATCACTACTTTGAGTTCTAAGCTTCTTGGGTTTGAGTCGATAAAGGATACATATGCCACTGATTCTGATTTTGGATCAATTTACTTAGCTTGTGAACATGCTGCATTTGGTAAGTTTTACAAGCATGAGGGTTACTTGTTTCGTGAGAATAAACTTTGTATTCCTAAATGTTCTATTCGTGAATTGCTGGTTACGGAGGCACATGGGGGAGGATTAATGGGACACTTTGGTGTACATAAAACATTGGAAGTATTGCGTGATCATTTCTTCTGGCCTGGTATGCGTGTTGATGTGGAGAGAATATTTGAGAGGTGCATAACATGCAAATGTGCTAAATCAAAATCAAAACCTCATGGTTTGTATCAACCTTTACCTATTCCTAATGAACCGGGGGTAGATATCTCTATGGACATTGTTTTGGGTTTACCTAGAACTAGTAGAGGTAGAGATTGTATTTTTGTGGTTGTTGACAGATTTTCTAAAATGGCTCATTTCATTCCATGTCATAAAAGTGATGATGCTACTCATATTGCTGATTTGTTCTTTCGAGAAGTTGTACGTTTGCATGGGGTTCCAAGAACCATTGTGAGTGATCGAGATGCAAAATTTTTGAGTCATTTTTGGCGTGTGTTGTGGAGTAAATTGGGAACTAAACTTCTGTTTTCTACTACTTGTCACCCCCAAACTGATGGGCAAACTGAAGTAGTAAATAGAACTTTATCTCAATTACTTAGAGCTTTGATTAAAAAGAACTTAAAAAGTTGGGAAGATTGTTTGCCATTTGCTGAATTTGCATATAATATGAGTGTTCATTCTGCTACTAATTTTACTCCTTTTGAGGTTGTTTATGGCTTTAATCCTTTGAGTCCACTTGATCTTGTACCTATTCCTGTTGATGAGCAAGCAAACTTGGATGGAAAAACCAAGGCTGAAATGATCAAGAAGTTACATGAGAAGGTTAAGCTGAACATTGAGAAGCAAACCGAGCAATATGCAAAACAAGCCAATAAAGGGCGAAAGCGAGTTACCTTCGAACCCGGAGATTGGGTTTGGCTGCATTTGAGAAAAGAGAGATTCCCAGCAAAGCGCAAGTTAAAGTTGCAAGCAAGAGGGGACGGGCCATTTCAAGTGATTGCACGGATCAACGATAATGCCTACAAACTTGATCTTCCAGGTGAGTACAATGTGAGCGCTTCATTTAATGTTTTTGATCTTTCTACTTTTCATTTTGATTCAGATTCGAGGTCGAATCCTTTTGAATAAGAAGGGAATGATGGGGATGTAACACCCCGCTATTTTACTGAAATCAGAGTACGCATTTTTTGCAAACTTTCTGAATAATTTAATAAAATATTTATTTTGCGAAACTGATTCGGAGTGTTATCGTGAAAACCTGACTGAAAAACCGTTAATGTTAAACTGATAATAAAAACGGTTATTTAATATTTTAACCGACTAGTGTCGGACCAAAAACTGCATTTAAGTACTGAAAGTTTTAGCGGAAATGTAGCGCGACCAAAACATAGTTTATAGATAACAAAACAAATGTCCTGAACAGCTCGTCAGCTCACTCCTCGTCCCCGAACCTGTGACCTGAAAAACATGAAATAAGTGGGGCGTGAGCACTATAACACTGTGCTCCGTGGAAACTCATACTAAAGTAAAACAGTGAAAATAATAATAATATCATGATCCTGGCATATAACTGAACTGAACTGAAACTGATATCTGATACCGGTCTGAATAATCTGATACTGATCTCGTGACATAAGTCACGTGTCTGAAACTAAACATCTGTCGGCACAAACTAATACCGGACACCATGTGCACACTCTAGTGGGCAGATTAGGGCCACTAGAACCCAGAATGGACCGGCGACTATTCCGAGCGGATACTGAATATACATACCTCAAACATGGTAGCGATATTATAATCAATGTAGTACTTAGTCTGAGTCCCCACGTGAACTGCTGAAAATGCAGGTAGTGCTGATGCCTGATCAAACTGAAAAATAATATAAACAAGTACTAAGGACTATGCTCAGACTGATAAATGAACTGATTAACTATGTTAAGATGCTCTACTCAACTGAACATGATATTCGGACTTAATCGATTTAACTGGAACCGTTTAAATACGAAACTGAACTGATATTAATTTAGTGGACTGAACCGAACCCGAAATTTTAACTAAAAAGCTACTGAAATCAAGAACCGGGACTGAAACATAAAAATATGGACTGAACCGGTCCAGCCGGTCTGAACCGATCTAGACTGGACTGCCGGTCTGCTGAACCGATCGGTCGCGCACTGGCTCGGCCAGCAGGCCTGCCGAGGCTGCGCACGCTGGCGCTGTCC
>CACSLK010011557.1:35419-47456 GCA_902706635.1 Striga hermonthica | reverse complement strand
ATCAAGTAAGAACCTTAAAATTGATTAGAGTGTTTAGGTCTTTAATTCATTATTTTCTGTAATCGACTAAACACATAATTTAATCCGGCTAAACCTTCCTTGTGATCGACTCGGGAAATGAATCTTCGATTCGGTGCTCGGAAAATATAAATAAAATTTGCTACAACAAATTTGGCGCCGTGGCCGGGGAGAGTCGAGCTTCCGCCTGCTACACAGTATATTTTAGATATTTCAGCATCTGCATTCGCCGTTTTTCAGGTAGGGACCATGTACTGTGTATTTTATCGCTTTTAATAATTTACCATGTCTGAGGTCTATATGTGATTAAATTGAAGGACCGACCGAGACGGATGAGTGATCCCGTCTTGGTCAAGATGTCAGATGTCAGTTATGACTTAGATGAGTGGGCGAGGCCCAGCCTAAGTCCAGCGTCCAAATGAGTGGGCGATGCCCAGCCTGGATTTGTGTGGGAGGGGACCCCTATAGTGTGCACATGAGTACCGGCTTACGGTTAGTCCCATAGCTAGACCACTTTATTCATATATATGTTGATTTCATAGTTTGTTATTAATTGTGCTGAGCATTCAGTGCCAGTCCCGGCGGAGCACCGTTGATTCATTTGTGCTCACGCCTCCCCACTACCGTATTTTTCAGGTGATGGAGTCCTGCGTGCCGCGTGAGCCGATATGTGGTGTTGGTCCAACTTCAGGACATTTTTGAGAAAACATGTCATGTAGTATTTGAACATGTTGAATTATCTATGTTTGTTTTATGCTTGTGTGTTTTTCTGAACTTGTGCTTGCTTCCGCATGTTAGACTTATGTTTCAGATGTCAGATTTCATACTATTATTTTAGATGTCAGATTATGTTAGATTTTCAGAATATGTATGCTTTATCCGGTATTATTCATGACCTTAATTCTAGAATGAATTTACTTGGTCGCATGCATGATAGATTAAAGAGATAAAGATATAAAGATTAAAGTTGAGTAGCATCCCGCGTTTTAAAGTTAAATTATTTTATAAGAGTTTTCGAAAATTAAATAAGTGTTTTCCATTTATAGTGCGAAAAATTTACTTTAATTTTAGTAAGTCTAGGCGGAGTGTTACAGTTGGTATCAAAGCCATTTAGTGGTTCTGTATTCTGAATTTTCAGTGAGATATGACCATACCACGCTCACGCCACGCCGACTCCGAGGTACGTCACATGTACAGCTTTTATTATTTGCGAATGCATATTCAATTATAGTCAGATTATTTCAGGGGCGTACGATCTATCCTTCAATTAAGATTTGAGAATTCTAGTAAGAACTCTAGTAAGAACTTAGAAGATTTTAGTGTAACCGGAACTCTAGCGAAGCTAGGTGTTTTCGGAATTCGATAAATTATTAAAGATAGTGTAGCTATTTATTAATCGGCTATACTGCTTTAGTCAGAATTTCAGTAGAGTCAGTTATTTGTAGGCTTTACCGTCGACTTTTCTGAGGGAAGAGCGGAATATAACTCTAGAAACAGTCTCGATTATGTTGTGGAAAAGTACATTTTCCTACGTGTCGAGGATAACTGTGGCGATATATTAGAGCTATAAGACCGATTTCGAACTTTAGAGTTAAGACGGAGTAAATTCTACATTTCAATAAATTTTGCCAGAAATGGCAGAACCCAGCAATCAATAGCTGAGCCAGGATAAACAAGGAGGAGAAAGTGTCAGCGCCTACGCTCGTCACCAGTAGAAGCAGATGTTCAGAAGACTCAAGAAGATGCATGTAGTTTAATTATCTCCATTCCGTGAACCCGCAATACTTTTGCTGTGGTAATTTCTGCATACTTTTGAAACTCCGTTAAAAATTCAAGTTAAGATCTAAATTCCAGTGCATTCCATAATATAAAGACCGCAAAAATTGAGTTATTGCTATAATTTGACACTTGCGAAAGTTAGATTAATGAGCTAATGGATTGCAACACATAGGTAAAGCAGTGGACTTTCCATTGTTTGAACTATGTAAGCGTTAAGTTAAGTTTTAACTCTAGAGGTTACCTCACTTGAGCTGACAAGATGTCGTCCAGCTAGCATTATAAGTAATAGATTTTCAGTGTATAAGAGTCATAGAACCGAGTAAGTCCTGGAGGCTTGAAATAAAAGCCATAAGTCCGGGAGAAACCATGGAGGCTTGAAGCTAAACCATAGCAGGCATGTTTCTATATGAGGTGATCTCTAGTAGTCAGAGAAATAGGAGACCCAGTTTAAAGGAAGCTAGAGCGGGGAATCGCACGTCGAGCCATGTTTTGATATCAAAACGACTTACTCATTCCTCTTGAAAGGGAGCTATCACCCAAGGAAGTTTCAATAGTCTGAAAATACTCATACGATAGTTTACAGAGAATTTAATGAAAGTCGAGTGGGAGTTCGCAACCACCACGATTCAAGAAGGAGAACCAATCCGCATACGTGAAAGTAAAGATAGCATGTTTAAGAAGATGAAGACTTATAATTTAGCATACCTGTGTCAAATGCTACAACTCTCGAGTTTGAAGTTGTGAGCAAATGGACGATATGAAAATAGGTAAAATTCTAGAAGTCGTGAAGAGAGAGAGAGAGAGAGAGAGAGAGAAAGAGAGCACTTCACTAACAACTTCCAGAGAGTTACCATTGTTTCAATTGCGTGTACGTACTTTTTAAAATGTTACCAAGAAGACCACATGACCGACAAATGAAATTCGATCGACCTGGTGCTGGAGTAGGACTATCGTCAAAGGCGCCAAACTGAGAGACTCCAAGAAGCTGCAAGAGCTGAAGACCCAGACGCCAAGAAGCTGCAAGAGCTGAAGACCCAGATCCGAATTGTGAATTGTTGGACCAAGAGCGTCAACTTAGGGTGCGCCCGATGGTTCGCGAAGAAATGAGATGTGCACCAATTACCAAAAGTTATGTAGACTCAAGGAGGAGAGTAAATACTCACCTTTGAGAGTCAAAAAGTTGTCGACCCATGTGGAAAGACAACATGTGGGAAGACAACAATGAGAAGTTCTAAGATTGAACTTGAAGCTCGGACGTCCTCTATGAGAAGTTGAGGAGCCGAAGCCTCAAGATCAAAAAGCACGAGAAAGTTAAGATGATGAAGTCATCTCTAAGTACTAGTGGTGTACGACATCACTAGCTTTAGATTAGACGTTGAGGGAAGAAAGAACATAAAATCCTCAACGTTGAAATTTTAAGTACCCTTAGGTAAATTTTACCCATATAAGTAATGAGACCCTCGATTTATATCAGGAAGAAGTTAGATCTAGTAGTAGTGCGCCGAGTTAACTCAGCGCCACAGTACCGTGAAGCCACTAGCATAAGACGTGGGTATGACTGTGTTTATGACTGCAGGCGACACTGACGCTGCAGGTACATCGCACGCAGGTATATCATGTAGGTGTTCTGCGCCCGTGGGCCCGAGTAGTGGGTAAGCCGCATGCAACGTACCGTGTGTAACAGAATGCATCGTCAAGAGCCGGGTCACAGCAAGTCGAACCGCAATTGCTAGTTGTCCTCATCAATATTACAGATCGATGGACGATCAGAACACTCAGATGCTTGTGTTTTGAATGACAAATCCGTTCGAAAGAGCGATTTGCTACTAAGATAGTTAATAAATGTCGATAGACATGACATCGTACGATTTAGTACGGACAAGTGTGGATAGCTGGCATACAAAGAAGAAATAGCGAGAGAAAGATTCTCGGTCAATAGTAGACCGACTGACAATGGAGAAGAGATCAGCGATCCATGAGGCAACCCTGAACCGACAAAAGTCGCGTATAAGCCAACCACAGAAAGACCTTCAGACCAGTGTGACGGCAAGGTGACCCCGTGGGTCACAGCCGCCGAGGAGCAGCAATTTAGTTACGCCAGTGATTTTGATATATAATCGAGACGGCGAGCTAAGCCCAACAGTTTGGGCCTTGCCGCCGAAATTCTCAAGAGATGTTTAGCGATTTCTCCTTGTTCTGAGTTCGAGAAGATGAGCTCAAAATCGAACACGTGGAAACCTTAGATGAGCCTCCCGTGATCTGAGTTAACCCGTGAGATAGTGCCTACGGCCACCGTGTGGCAGAAGGTACGCTAGTCAGAGAGTCGAGAAGTAGGTCTCTCTGAGTCCAGGAGTGTCGTCATAGCTAGGGCGATGCTGCTAAGAGTATATATGAGCTTCTTTTGAAGTTCCTCTGTATAGTTTCTAAAGTTTGTCTTGAATTTAATCTAAGGCACATAGTGAGATTTTAGCGAGTCGCCATGGTGAACGAATACCAGCGAGACCGGTCGATGCCGGTACCGCCCTGTAGCAGTATCCAGATAGAGACCCCAGTTCTTGAACTTGGGTTAACGGTGTATAACAACCATAAGGCCAGATAAATTATGGAGGCTTGAAATAAGAGTCACTAGTCTGAATTTACTTGGGGACTTGAAACTGGAGTTGTCATGGAAGCTAAGATCAGTAGTAGGGGGAAGACATAATTCAGAGTTAAAAATCCTAGATTTTAGTTTGATTTGTATATGGCCTTAAAGTTTAGAGTTTTGTCACATATCGTAGTTTAGCATTTCGGAGTTCGTTGAAAAGTGCTTGGTTTGCCAGCAAGCGAAGGCTGAGCACAAATTTACACCCCGTTTCGTGTAACCACTAGAGTATCTGTTGTGAAAGTGGGAGCACGTTACCATGGATTTCGTTACGGGACTACCCAAATCAAGGAGCAGCTCGATGCAGTTTGGGTAGTTGTGGACTGACTGGCGAAGTCGGCCCGCGTTTGCCCGTGAGGATGACGATGACCATGGAGCAGTTTGCCAGTATTTACATTTGTGGGATTGCTCGATTCCACAGAGTAGCCGAGACGATAGTGTCAGACTGAGATCCCCATTTCATAGGCTCATTCGAGAATCCTCGATCGAGTAGGCGAGGTAGTATACCGTTTGGCGTTGCCACCCGATCTTTCGGAAGTGCACGTCTTTCACGTGTCGATGTTGAGAAATTGCGTGCATGATCCAGGGCACGTGTTGAATTTCAGAAAGCTCGAGGTCAGGCAGATCCTGACTTACGAGGAGCAGCCGATAACGATTTTGGATCGAAAGGTCCAACGACTGAGGAATAGAGATGTATCACTAGTTCGAGTTCGCTAGAGCCGCACGGCGAGGCCGAGGCCACTTGGGAGCGAGAGGATGAGATCCGCGCTCGTTACCCAGAGTTTCAGTTCTAACTAGTAATATGTACTTTCGATTCCTAGTTTCTAGTCGAGTCGGACTTATGTTTAACTTTGGCATTTCCGAGGACGGAAATATTTTAAGAAGGATAGATCGTAACGCACAGATTTTATTTACTATTTATGGAGCTCGACTAAATTTATATAAATATTAAGTTTCTAAGTTTGATGCATTTATTATATTTATTTGCATTAAATTAAATAATAAATATTAAAGTTTAAGCCATAAAGAATTCATTCGATTTTAATTATTAAAGTCGGATTTATCTAGCCCAAGTATCAGTTATATTTTTATAACCGAGCCTTAGATTAATCGAAATTTTATTTAAGCGAACCGAAGACGAATAATTTAATTATTCGAGCCCAATGGATTTTGAGCGGATCCAAATTAAAATGTTAGTCGGCCATTTTTAATTCGAATAATTGAATTAATTTCCAAGCCCAAGTGATATTTTAAATATCGAGCCCTCGTAGTATTTTAATTCCGGGCCCGATATTTAATTTCGGCCCAAGTTGAAATTGTTACTACAAGCCGTCATATTTTATTCATAGACCGAATATTTAATTTCCTAGTCGCTACCCGAATTAATCGAGCCCCAGTGTTAGAATTTTTATTAGCCCGAATTTTGGCCCGACAAGAACAAAACCTAGTCTTCTCTTCCCTTCTATAAATAGGTGGTCTCCCTTTTTCCAACACACCAAACCCTAGCCTACATTTTACTATTCATGATCCAAACACACCAAACCTTTCCAACACACCAAACCTTTCCTCTTTCAAGATCCAAACACCATTTACAAGATCTAGTTCCAAACACTTACATTTTTAAAGATCTAGCTTAAATATACACATTGATGTAGCATGAAAAATAACTCGGTGGACCAACCTGAGCGGTTAGCTCGGATAGGCCGGTCTCAGGAAGCTTATAGCTAATTTATGTGATACACGGTATTAATTAAAGATATTCATGAAAGTTGGTGTATATCTACACAATTATTGAGGAGTATCAGAGTTCTTGTTTGTTAAGGAAACTTATTATCATTAAGTCATTAAACCCCTTATAAATAAGGAACCAGGTTTATTTTCTAATCCCAAGCTCTTGAGATTACGTAAGATACACGATTAAAATATTCATGTTCTGACTTGAGCATCGGAGTGTCTACGCCGGGGCCCTGCCCCGGTGCTTTGCAGGTTGATCCGGTTCTGGAAGAAGAAGGCGATCAAGACATTCGAACTCTCACACAATCGAGACGAGGCGATCGAGATGTACGAACTCTCACGCAACCGAAATGAGGCGGTTCGACCGACAACCTCGATGAGTCAATTATTTTGGCTCATCACACATAATGTCTTAGCTTATACCAAGACTTAGCTTCATAAAATCAAAATCCACATTCAAAGAGCTAAGAACCTAAGCTTTCTTCCACATCCACCATAACTTGAACATTTTCCGGTGAGCATCCATTTTTCCGGCCACAAGCCGCGCCGACGACGAGCACACCAGCTGCACCAACCTCAGCCCGAGCTAACCATGACCGCAGCTCCTCAGTTCCAAGCTCGAGCAGTAGCTCCCAGCTCACGCCGCCTCCGAGCTCAAGCCCTCCTCCACCTTCACGAGCCACGGCAACCAACGCGCGACCAGCCCGTCCACGCACACCAGCTCGCACACAGCAGCGGCTCGACGTCCATACGCACCCCTCCAGCTCATTCATGCGACCAGAAGCGGCCCGGCGTCCGTACATCCGCGGGCCAACCCTCTACAGCGCCTCCACGCGCGCCTCCGAGATTGGACCCACGACCCTTGCTCCAAACCCGACCGGACCCGCGGCCCTCAACAGTAAACCGGCCCCCAACTGCACTCCACAACCAAGCAGCTCCAAGATCTTGTCCCAAGTCCTTAAATCCGACCCAAAGCTTAAGATCCAAACCGATTTTCTCCTTTGACCTTTCTTTTATCCCGATCCGCTCGTTTACGAACATTTAAAGATATAATCGATAAAACTAAATTTATTTGGCTTAGACTTAATGGTATAAACGAGATAAGAGAAAGGAATGTGTTGATTTGAGTGATTTCGAAAAAATGGTATTTCGGGCTTAAAGCTATTTTCGGGACCTCGTTAAATAATTTCGATAAAATGTTGAAATAAATACCATTAATTTCGTTGCAACGTCTTGAGGCGTAGTTTAAAATTTAATAATTTTCGGACATTGTTTGGTAGGTAAACGAGCCGGTCAAATGCGTTGACCGGTCTTAGTAATTTAGAGTTGATTAGATTAGGAGTTATCGTTTGACTTGTTATGTTGTCCATTGACTATTAGTACATTGAGGATGCAAACGACTCGAATTTCATAAATTTAGGATATCGTTTGACTTAGTTATAAGATCAAGACTTTAGCCGAGGAATGCGGTATTTTAGAAAATTAGTCGGATATGATTTTTAGCTGCAGTTGTTGATTTTAAAATTAACATAAATCACATAGAATATTTTCATTAATTATCAGCTTTAAATGAATTAGGATTATTCGAGAATCAAACCCTAGTTTTATGTGGTTCCGATAACCGGGTATATTTTTGGATTTGATTTTAAATGACTGAACCCTAGTACAGTCTGGATAATTATTAGCCATCGTATCGTAATTCGTAATGCGTATGGTCGTCTCGTGCCCGTGATCGCCTCTCGTCCGACCGTTGGAGCTGAACCGTCGAGTGCGTGCCTGTACACCGAGTTCGAGTCAAACCCCGAGTGCGTGCCCGTGCACCGAGACCATCTGACCTACCGTTTACGCACCGTTCTGTTAGCCGTGGTCCAAGCACGCCCCTGCGTCAGTGACCGTGGCACCGTTTCAAGATCGTGCACCGGCTAAGCCGTGTCAGTCGAGTTCGTGCCGGCCGAGTTGCCACACCGAACTCGGACCACGATCAAACCGAGTTGAACATAGTCAAGCGAATGACCGACCAGGTTCGAGTGAGCTGTCGGTCCAGTTCAGTTGAAACGGTTTGGTCAGTCCGGACGGTTCGAGATATATTTCATATTCAGTCAGATTAAGATTTCAGATATAATTAAGATTTCAGATATATTTAAGATTTCAGATATAGTTACGATTTTAGATATAATTAAGATTGCAGATAAAGTTATGATTTCAGATAGATTAAAGATCCAGATATATTTCAATCAGATTAAATTAAGTCAAATTTTAGTTCCAAACTTAGAAATATTTCAGAAAACTCTAGAATGCCTAAAAAACAATAATATTTTCAAAATCAGCTCGTAAATCCCTAAAATGATTTTTAAAGCCAGAGTGAACGAACCTAGAAAATAGATATTAAAGATTTGAGTTTTATTCTGAGCCAGTACTTAGAATATTTCGCTCATAATTTTGTAGAATATTTTATTCTGAGCTAGTAAAAGTTGGTTTCAAGAGTATAATTGAATAGAGGGGTTCGTTGGCTACGCGTAGGAAAAAAAAGACACTCAATTCTGAGTTCGAACGAGTTCAAACGAGCCCAAAACGCGAAGTGGCGCAGCCCAGACCTTAACGGCGCTAAGGGGTTAGCGGCGCTAACCCCTGCGCGACCAGATTTTATAAATCTCGGTTTTTTTCTCGATTTTTTGAATGCCTTTCATTGGGACTCATTCCCAGCACCGAAAAAACACCTCAAAACTCACTTTATCAGTTTTACACCCTAAAACGCTTGAATCTTCATCATGGATTGATCTTGGAGAGTGACACTCCAATGTTTGTTTCTTGTTTTTGGGTTTGTTGTGCTTTTTATTTGACCATGGCTTCTATATCAATCGTAAGCATTAATTGTCGTATAATCTATGGGATTGATGATATATGTTAATATGGTGCTTTGTGTTAAATTCATTATGCGTAGCTAAATTCAATTGCTAGGGATAGGGGATGTTTGTTCTTGTTTAACGTGTATTTGTCGGGCTTGATTTGTTCATTCTTGTGTGAGTTGATTTAATTCGGAATTGTTGAAATCTTGTTCGATTGATTGATATAATCGAAGAGTGACACTTTGGTCTTGCAATTGGTGACAATTGAATGTTAATTTGTCGAGTCAGGGCTTAATGATTCTAAATAATTAGTTGATTAAACACCTTCTAATTGAATTAGCGACTGTTAGAACCAAAAGGGGATAAGGCGTAGACCTAGGCTCACATGAGGTAGATGATTTCGTAAATGAATAGTCTATAGGTTTTGGATTGAAATACGTGCTTGTCGATGACCCGTCTCTTGTTACGAATAAGTTATTGGAATTGGGATAATTGACATGTATTGTATGTTCGAGCTTGCTCGTCTATGTTCAATCCCTTGTTAGGAAGAGTTATTGGGAGCGAACCGCTAGATGTTTAAGAGAGAGTGTCGATCTAGAATAGAACAATTGATAGCCCGATTTTGCTAGAACTTAGATTAATTATCCCCGATTCCTTAGCTTTTCTATCTTTGTTTCGTTTATATTTTAGGTAGATTATTTGTTTTTATATTATTTCTTAGTTGGTAATTTTTTCCCCTATTTGATTAGAGTGTTTAGGTTTTATTTTCTTTTTATGTGTGATCGATACCAAAGCTGAATTCTGAACAGCCTTCCTCGTGAGATCGACTCGGGGAAAGAATCTTTCGAACGGTACTCGGTAAAAATAATGTACACAACAAATTTGGCGCCGTTGCCGGGGAAGGCAAGTAGGATATTTAGTTTTGGTGTTTGATCTTATTTTCTGTGTTCCTCTTTATTTTAGCATTTTTAGTATTTTTGTTCCTTTTGTGCATTTGTGTTTTTCTCTTATATTCTTGTTTTAGTTTTTATCTTCTTTTTCTCCTCCCTTTTTCTTGGCTACGCGTGGTTGTTTTGTTCTGGTGTGCAGGTACAATGAATTTTAATCATGGGTACTCCTCCCTGCACGATCCCTCTTGGAACAACGAGCCAGTCTATTTCCGTGGGTACTACTTCCAACCGTACCCTTATTCTTCCGAGCAGTGCTGGAACCATCTTCCGGTCGAGCAAAATTATGAGTCCCTTAAGTTCAACGAGAAGCTCGACCGAATTATTGAGTTCATAGATTCCCAAGTAGCTCGAGAAAGAGAGGTCGCCTACCATGCGAAGCTCGACCAGATCCTGGCTTTTATAGAATCCAAAGAAGATGAGGCAGCCTACAATGCAAAGCTCGATAAGATTTTCGATACTTTGGCATCCCTGGCTGCCCGTAAGAGAGATCTGGAGTTCCATGTTGAGAGCTTAATGGAGCGCGTACATGCCATAGAGGATCGAGTTGACAATCCTTCTCATGAGTTCACCATGGAACACATATCTACTCACGAGGGTAAACTCTGAGAGACAACATTGGCGTACGATGCAAAACTCGACCTCATTCTTGCTTGCATAGCGGCTCAAGCAACTCGAGATGAACAGATTGAGCTCGGGTGTGCTCAGCTGAGTGCACGAATGGAGAGCCTCACTGCACGTCTCGATTCTACTGAGGCACAAGCCGACGACCCGCACTCCATGCCTGACCCCCAGGCTCTGATTCTGTAGCGAATGTGCGAGGCTGAAGAGGATGACATGCTCCTACAAGCCCGGTATGATTCATTAGAGGAGGAGGACAATTCACAAGTCCCTCCTCCCACATTCGAGTTGGAGCATTCACCTCCGAGTCCATCGCACTTCTTTACGAAGGGGATAGTACTTTACTCGGCTTGCTCTATTGACGTGCCGTTGGTTGTCGAGGTTGACGAGAGATCTCGGCTGGGGAAGGTTTTGTTCCAAACATTGGGGAATGCTCGTGATCAGACAAATTGCACCCAGAACATAACCACTCGCGTCCACAGTGCCCGCCTTCTGGCCTTAATGCCAGCACTACCACTTCTCGAGAATACAAAGGCGTGGCACAATCGTCACTTTTTTCTTGATCTTGGATGAGTTCACTTCAGGTTTCGTCAAGCTAATGACGTAAAACGAGCGCTTCTTGGCCAAGTGAAATTTATTGCTTTCTTTGTTATTTTTCTTTATGCATTATTAGTTTTTATGTTTGAATTATGGGAGTTTTGGAGTTTCTTCTAGTTTGTCTTCTCAGGGAAATTGAGGGCGGCGCTAAGCATAGGGGGCGACTTGTACGTGAATGTTTGTTCTCCTCGAGGCGTTTTGGTTTGCACACCCTTTTCCTTTTTCTCTTTTTGAGTTCTTTTTCTTTTGTCTTTTTTTTTTTGAGTTTGTGTCGCGTGATAGCTGCTAGTTTGACTCATTATATGAAATTGCTAGGTCCTTATTTGATTTTCCGGTTATGTGTTGAAGCAATGAGGTCATTGTCTCATTTTAAGTGTGGGGGAGTCTAATTGGATTTTGCATGCTTATGTGGTGGACCAGTCTAGTTTTAGGATTTTGTTGTGTCTTTTTGAGCTTGGACTATGGTGTATGGCAAGATTGTTTAATGACTGTCGATTGAGTTGAGTAGTTGTGATGATGAGAATTGGTGGCATATCTCGATGAATTGCTTGGTTGTTTTGATTGACATTATTTACCTTGTGAGGCTTGAGCCATACTTGTTTCTTGTGAGATGTTGGTCTAAAATTTATTCAGTTAGAATTAGCCTTGAGTCTACTTTGAAATGAATTGATTGAATTTGTGAAACATGAAAAGGATTGAGGCGTTCCTTGTATTTTCTTCCCCTTTTCTTTTTCTCAGTAAAAAATTCTCACTAGTCACCCCTTTTGAGCCTTGTTGATATTTTTCCTTGATAACCTCGTATGATGATGTTGAGGATTGATGATTTGTTTAATGGAGGTGGTGATTGTTGAGTT
>CACSLK010011557.1:11791-24506 GCA_902706635.1 Striga hermonthica | reverse complement strand
TTTCTTTTTTTGTCTAGGATATCGTAGTAGATCTGTCAACGGTACGCATTTCAACTTCTGCCCAATGCAAGGAAGATTAGAAAAAAATAAAAAATTACATAAGATTTCTCCCGTGATACTTTTTTCAATATTCTGCTGCATTTTGGCACTACTTTGGAAATGTTAATAATATTATACTTAAGGGTGAGCAAAATCGAGTCGAAACCAAAAAAACGAACTGGACCATGCAAGTGCGGTTCGATTCATTTTTTTAATGTAAAAACATTTCGGTTCGATTGCGGTTTTGTTTTTTCCTACATTGCGATCGGTGCGGTTATAGTTTTTCAGATTTCAGTTTTCGGTTTTGGTTCGGTGCGGTTTTGCACCGAACGACACCAAATTGCATAAAATGTATAGAAAAATTGGTATAAAACCAAAAATCGAACCGAATCGTGCATTTCGGTGCGGATCGGTTCGGTTATTATATTGTAAAAAAAAAATCAGTTCGATTTTAATTCGGTTTGTTTCTATGTTGCGGTGCGGTTCGATTATTTTTTTTGCTAGGTTCGATTTTCGGTTTTGTGTGATTCGGTGCGGTTTTTCACTGAACCGCACCGTTGGTCACCCCTAATTGTACTACATGTAGAGCGATACAATTTACCGCACTATAATTTTTTCTTCAAATTTTAATTTATTAAATAATAATTTATTTCTAAATATTATTTTGATAAAACACCCATCAATACAATTATTTATAATGTTAAATAATTTAAAATTTTAATTTTACATTTATATTTAAATTTTATTTTGTACTAATATTTCATATTGAGTAAAATTAGTGTAGCGCGAACGATTGGAGATGACAGTTAATTTTTGCATTCTCTACTCCAAAGTAAAAGAAACTCTTCACACGAGCAGAGTAAATAATTGGAGATGTTCTAAGTAAATATACGCCACACAAGTTGGCCATTATTCAATAATGTTCCAAGTGGGTGATCAGAGAAAAATAACGAAAGAGAAAGTAAAAGGAGGTTAAATGAGAGTGGTATGTGTATGATTATGATACCTCTCAAGACCATTTAACATGATGCTTAGAATTAAGCAATTATTCCCGATGACAAGCATTCCTTGAAAATAATGGTGGTGTTGTATCACGTATTTTGCAAACATATAATGCTTTGTAATACAAATTTGATGTGGCAAGATTGAGATATACCTGAACCGGTGAGTTGAAGTACTTCGATCGTCGGAGTTAAAGCCGACCACGTGCAAGAAAGGTGTCGGGAAGGATTTTCGGCGTAAGCAGTCAGATCCTCAATCTAGTATATTTCTTAATTACCAATGGGGAACATCTTTAGTAGATACCAACAATTGTTGGTGTTAATTGGTAAATGAATATTAGGTGCATTTCCTGCTGATTCGTTGTAAATTGGGTAGTGTGCCTTACATGATATTAGCAACCAATTTATTCCATAGTAATAATTTGTAAGGAGTGTATGTATAATCCTAGTGAAAAATACATATCCGTTGGCAATGAAACGGCAATATTTTTGGACAGAAAAGATCCCCCCTCGATAAATTTTCATTGGTAATATGTTGTACCATAAATTCTCGAACCGCTCGACCGCTCTTCTCGAACCGGTTTACGTGTCTCCTTGATCGTCGGTACCTGCAAAACACGTCGGAGTTGTCTCGGCGTGAACACTCCGACGCTCAAGTCAGTGGTATTCGAAGAGAAAATGACAGAGTATCGACATAATACGTATGTATGTGGTGTGTAAAATGAATAAACATGTGCCCTTTTATAGGTGAAGTTGGAGACTCCTCGTGGGACAAGAAGCCTTTTCGGTGTTTATCTCTTAATCAAGTCAAGAGATCCCAAATTTTGAGAGTCCTTGAAGTTGTAAACCTCATCATGACTTGATCGCAAAGCCACCTCCGGGCTCTGGTTCCTCCGGCAGAACCCTCTGGCTGAGCTGCCTAGGTGCCGAGATGCCTCGCTACTGAAATGCCTAGTTGTCTAGGCGCCTAGCTGCTGAGATGCCTAGCTGCCTATCTGCATAGGCGATCACATCCGCCTAACTCATCACTCTTAGTATGTTGCCTATCTCACGCCGAGGTAGTCTCCGCCTAGCTCCTACCATATATAACTGTGACTGATTGGTCGAGAAAAGTGTGTGTTTTATATATTTATTAGCGTATTTTTATATGCTTAATCTTATCGCACTTATATATTTTTTTCTACTTATTTATTTGTTAGATGGATTCTTGTACTTTGATATTTTTATGTTTTATTTTTAGGATATTGAAGTATTTTCGTGCAACATGTCTAAGCCCAAAATGTGATTCCAATGTGGGCTGACTTGGATTTAGAAAATATATTTGGAAAAGAGATATTATAAAGGTCACTCATGTGCTTAATTGGAGAGAAGTCTATCACTATGATATACACATACGTAAGTTTGGAGGATATGTTAGTTTTGTGGGCCACGACCCAATTCATGGGAATTAATTGTAAATTCACGCAATAGTCACGAAGGCAGGAATTATTTAAGGGCCGCCACGCACAGCTGGGAAAAAAAAGATATTCACGCACAGAGTAGAGAACAACCGCCACACAAGACGCAATAGGCATACGCGGACAGAGAGTGAAAAAGACGAGGAAGCCGATATCGCGGAGGGAGACCGCAACCGTACACGAGGGAGATAATTAATCTCTCTCTTTTATCTTTTTATTTTTATTTATTATGTTAGGCTAGTTTTTATTCTAGTTCCGGGGAAGTTGAACCCTAAGACTCGATGAATGTTTGATTAATTTTCTGGTTGATAGTTTCAATATCTTTTGGAATTGTTTGTGTTATTTTGAATAATTAACCCTGATTTGTTGAGTCTTGTTTAACTTGATCACCTAGACTAGGCTTTTCACATCTACTGCTAGATTCAACTGTCAATCCGTAATTGTTGATATGTTTGATCAATTAGAGGCTACCGGAAGATGGTAACTACCGGGGATAACACAACCTAAGTAAGTGAATGTAAATTTCGCTACTTCGTCTAGCCTATTTTTCTAAATCGTAAAGCGGCTAATTGAATTAAATTTAGGAAGCGTTTCCTAGACTGTTCAAGAGGTCAGATTTAATCGTAGAGCGTCTCGCGGTTAAATTAAACTTAAGGAAAAATTCGGGTAACAGACCGTGTCGTTGCCTAGGGCTAGTAATTTCATAAGATAACGAGATTTGATACCAAAGTTGATTTAGCGAGTCAGTCGAGGGTGTAGACGGAACCGTGAACTAGAAATTTCTCTTATTTATTTTATTTTATTTTTATTTCGTTTGTTTAGATTTTATTTGTTTCATTAGAATTTTAATTAGTTTAGTTATTAAATCCAATCCCCCCTTTATCGCTTTTATAATTCAATTAATACAAGAATATCACAACTTGATTCACACTCCCTGTGGGTTCGACCCTTACTCGTCACTATTACTAGTTAGTAGAGATTAGTCAAGGAAAAATATAAATATTAATTTTGCCGCGTTGCGACGCGCGGTCAGTGACTAAACTCGGATCGTGATCGTTTGAGGCTAATGGCCGTATCAGGTATTTATGTAGTTTTTTATAATTTCAGGCAATCGGTAGCATTTAGAGTAGAGTTACAGGCTTAGAGCAGGCCCAGTGCTGCTTTATCTCTCAAGAGATGCGCTATTATAGTGCAAAATAAGCCTCCAGTGCTGCGCCAAACACCTGCGCTATTTTAGAGAAAGCTACAGTGTTGCGCTACATCTGGCGCAACACTGTAGCATCTCTACATTTTTTTTTTTTTTTGTATTTTAGTGTAATATCAATGATAAATTTTTATATAATGTGTATTAGTAAATGTATTTTTATGCTAAATAACTGTGTGCAATGTATTTTTATGCTAAATTATTTTATGTTTTGTATTTATTGATGTATTATCACTACAAGAAAAACTGCATTTGGCGACGCTTATTTTTTTGTTTACTGACGCTTATTTTTTTATGACATCAAATTTAGCAACACAACTCGCCAATAAGCGTCATTAATAAGCGTCGCCAAATGCAATTTTTTTTGTAGTGTATAATTTTATTTTGTAATTTTGAATATTAAAATGATAATATATGAATAAAAATTTAACAGATATTTTGTGTATTCATATTGTTTCAACTTATGGAGCAGTTTCATGTTGTTATAAATAAACATATTTTTATTATATGGGTAATAAAAATTCATATAAGATTAAATATACATATATATACCAATTTTGTTTGAAATAAAAATGAATAAAAAATTAATATATTTGATGTAGAGTAAAAATGTAGCGCGAAGAACTGAAGATGAAACTTGAAATTTGGCTTACTCTACTCTAGAGTAGAGCGAAGGGTTAGAGATTATTGTACAGCTTTGCCTCGGATTTGGTTAGTAACAAAATAAGCTTTGGGTGTGGTCCCCTAAATGACATGATAGTTTTAGCAAAACCAAGGCCTGTTGCATGTGGGGGTACACAACTTGACCAATAAAAAAAGAAAACCCAAAAAAAATATAGTTACTTTGAAGCTGGCATATATATTATTTTGTCGCAAGGCCTTGCATCATCTCTCTATAAGTAGCTATCTTACACAGTTCAATTATTATTTCACATAACTACTTGCTTTTATTGGTGTATCCTCTTTTCCCTTCTTAGGAAAATGGCTATAAAATCTGTACTCGTTGTTCTAGCTTCTTTTCTACTAATTAGCTCTAAGGTTTGAGCCAAGGCCTTTCATGTTCTCTATATAGTATACACTTATATGTACTCTTAATTTATTTTTATTTTCACTTTTTTGTAGGTTTTGTCAAAAAAAGAAACAGAAGATGTTCGTGTCGAGGTAATAATCAAATTTTACTGCTTGTTTGGAAGTACTTTTGAAAAAGTCGATCAATTTCTTTAAATAGGCTTATGCAAAATGGATTTCTTCAAAAATTGTCCCAATTCTTTACTTTATAAAATTGACTTATTGCATAATATAACTTAGGAAAAGGCTACAATCCCTTCGCGAAATGATTCCATAAAGTTTTTAACCATTCGATAAACATGTAATTTCTATATATTTACAATAACTGTATAATTAATCAATGACTAATAATCTCACGGAATCATTCTGTGACCGAATGGTAGCCATTTCCTATAACCTATTCATGACTCAATTCTTAATTTTGCACCAAAGATAAATATGGAGTCTTTGAAATTATAATTAGTTTGTCTAAGTCTTTGTTGTTTATTCTTGGTGTATAGGGCACTACACTTGTAACTCCCACATCAACTCCAACTTATAAAAGTTCACCACCACCACCACCACCACCATCACCTAAGCTCGTACCTCCGCCACCAGCAATCAAGACACCTCCACCACCGGCGATCAAGACACCTCCGCCACCGGCAATCAAGACACCTCCACCACCGGCGATCAAGACACCTCCACCACCCTCCAACCCACCTCCTCCTCCCTCAGCAATACGCCCAAGAAACCCACAAGGTAACATAAATATATGTATATATGTTATTTTTCTCTCCAAAAAGTTGAACGAAATAAAAAAATAAATTACAAAATCATGATCATTTTTGTTTGTGTGCACGCAGAGTGCACTCTCGCGTGTTCGGGAAGGTGCAAAAAGCACTCGAGGCAGAATATCTGCATGAGAGCCTGCAAAACGTGCTGTATGAGATGCAAATGTGTTCCGCCGGGCCATTATGGATACAAAGAACTGTGCGGCGCCTGTTATGCGGGCATGACCACTCGCGGAGGAAAATCCAAGTGCCCTTAGCCTACTTCCAATATTAGCAAGCATCACATTAATTGCCTCTTTTATTTTTCCTCATCATTTTGTAATCGTTCATATGTTTCGTGTACGAAATATATGATCGTACACTACAACGTTCTCGCTCAACTTTCCTAATTTCTAGTGTTATTCACTTTTCATCCTTAATTATGTACCACTTGCCCGATTGTGATCTTTATTTTTGCACCTTTAATCAATATAATTTGAAAAAACGCTGCTCGTCAATTCAAAATTGAATGTGCCACGAAGTAAATTATTACATAATCACCCATGAATGACGATTTTACGTTCGATGAGTCTCCAACATGTTTTACGTCAAAATTAATAATTCACAAAGTACTCGGTCATATAATTGTCAAGCCTGCATGCTACATGAATTAGAGAACCCGAAGGTTACATGAATTGCGTGTGGAGAATCACATAAATAATTTGACAGCAATTATCCAAAACATGTAAAAATTTAAGTTTAGAAACCCCACCTAAAATTGTGGTAACCTTGAATGCAAGTGCAGATGTAGATGCAATTGGTATGATTCTATAATGTTCGATAGTAATATCTACAACTATTTATGTCCTAATTTAGATGAAGAAATAATTGTTGGGAAAAATACGCTGAAATTTTCATGAAGTCGGATCAATAAAAGTGAAATAAAAAAAAAAAATTGGACACACCAAATTGATAACGGAGTTCGGCCAATAATGCCTACGTCTCCGGACTACTGCAGATATTTTATTGGGAAAAAGAAATACACTCGTGTTTAGTGCTGTTAAATTAAACGAGTCTGGCTCGGCTCGGCTCGAGCTCGGCTCGTTAAGACTCGATTCGGCTCGAGTTCGAAGCCTTAACGAGTCGAGCTCGAGCTCATTTAAAGCTTGTTTGGTTAACGAGTCGAGCTCAGCTCGGCTCGATAAGGCTCGTTAAGGCTCGAAAAGTAAAATTTATATAATTTTTTATAGTTCGACTCGTTAAAAGTCGAGATCGGCTCGTTAAGGCTCGAGCTCGAGGCCTTAACGAGCCGAGCTCGAGCTCGATTTTTGGCTCGTTTACTTAACGAGCCGAGCTCGGCTCGGCTCGTTAAGAGCTCGAGCTCGAGCTCAAACACCTTAAGCTCGAGCTCGGCTCGACTAGTTTACAGCCCTACTCGTGTTTACAAAACACTCTCGAAACCACTCACAACTCACAACACAAATACACACAGAAGCTAAAACTTTCTGCTTCTTGTTCACTCTCTTTCTCTCTTTTTCTCTCTTGTGTTGGTATATTTTTTCATCAGAATTCCATCTCTATTTATAGAGAGGAATTGTACCATTTTTTTCCACAAAGGCCTGCTTCCCTGTTGCTTCCCTTTTTCAACTGCCGTGTGCTGCAACAAAAATGGCTGCCTCTTTTCTTTATTCTTATTTGGTTGCTGTCAAATGGAGTGGGCAGCAGTTTTTGTTGACTCAACAATCTCCCATTTGAGGATTGATTTCAATCTGTCCTCACACCTCAATTACTGCAGAAGTCTTCTCCGGTCTGTTATCCTAGCAGGCCAACTGAAGTTGAGCACAACTTCAGTTTGTCAATGGTCACCACCTTCGTTAGCATATCTGCCGGGTTCTTGCTTCCCACAATCTTTTTCAAAGTCAACACTTCATCCTCAAGAAGAGATCTGATGAAATGATATCGAATGTCAATGTGCTTAGTTCTGGAGTGAAACACTGAGTTCTTTCCCAGATGTATTGCACTCTGACTGTCACTGTGCAAGACACTCTCTTTTTGAGTGAAACCCAACTCTGCTAACAATCCTTGAAGCCATATCAATTCTTTACTGGCTTCTGTCACTGCTACATACTCAGCCTCTGTAGTGGATAGAGCAACAATCTTTTGTATCCGCGACATCCAACTAACAGCTGTAGCCCCGACAGTGAAAACATAACCGATGGTGCTTCTTCGGTGATCAACTTCACCTCCAAAGTCTGCATCTACGTAGCCCTGTAACTTTAGATCTCCTTTTCTAAAGTACAAACATTTTTCTGTTGTGCCTCGTAGATATCTCAAAATCCATTTGACTGCTTCCCAGTGAGCTTTTCCTGGTTTTGACATAAACCTGCTCACAACTCCCACTGCATGGCCAATGTCTGGCCTCGTACAGACCATCGCGTACATCAAACTTCCAATGACTGAAGCATAAGGAATCTTAGCCATGAACTCTTCTTCTTCTTTTGTTTGAGGAGACTGATCCTTGGATAAACGAAAATGGCTGGCCAAAGGTGTACTGACTGGTTTGGCCTTGTCCATGTTAAATCTCTGCAAAACACGGTTGATGTACTCTGCCTGAGATAACTGCAAAACTCCCTTTTGCTTATCTCTCGTGATTTGCATTCTAAGAATCTTCTTTGCTGGGCCTAAGTCCTTCATGTCAAATTCTTTTGACAACTGCATCTTTAATTTCTGATGTCTATCATATTTGATCCTGCTACTAACATGTCATCGACATAAAGTAGCAATATGATATAGCTGGACTCATATTTCTTGAAGAAACAACAGTGATCAGCATTGCACTTCTGGAAACCTTCCTTGTGCATGATGCTCTCAAACTTCCTATACCACTGTCTTGGAGCTTGTTTCAGGCCGTACAAGCTCTTCTTCAATCTGCACACCATATCCTTCTTTCCGTCTGAAAAACCTTCAGGCTGGTGCATATAGATCTCCTCATCTAGGTCACCGTGAAGAAATGCAGTCTTCACGTCTAATTGCTCTAGGTAGAGCTCTTCACTAGCCATAATACTTAACACAGTCCTGATAGTATTGAGCTTTACAACTGGAGCAAAGATTTCAGTATAGTCAACTCCTTCTTTCTGCTGAAATCCTTTGACAACCAGTCGGGCTTTGTATCTCCTAGAACCATCATGGTCTTCCTTCACCCGATACACCCATTTGTTGTGAAGTGCTTTCTTTCCCATGGGTAACTTCACTAGTTCCCATGTTTGATTTTAGATCAAGGACTTCATCTCGTCCTTCATGGCAAGCTCCCACTTGCTAGCATCTGGGGTTTGATAAGCCTCCTTATAATCTTCAGGTTCTCCTCCATCGGTCAACAACATGTAGTCCATGTATCTCCTGTTAGGTACATGGGGCCGAGAGGACCTTCTCAATACAGGAGTTGGAGTAGAAGGTTCTGATTGCTCACCGCTTTCTTCATTTGATTCCTCTGACCGAGGATTCCTTATTACAGGAATGTCTGGGATATCTTCCACCTCTGCATAAACTGGCCCACTCGCTTCTGAGTTGCTGGCACTTGTGTTATGCCGGTCCTTGTACATCACTCTTTCATTAAAGATGACATCTCTGCTGCGGATCATCTTTTTGGTTTCATCATCCCATAAACGGTAGCCAAACTCATCTTCACCATAGCCAAGGAAAGTACATTTCTTTGATTTTGGATCAAGTTTGTTTCTACCTTGATCACTGATGTGTACATATGCTACACACCCGAAAACTCTAAGATGTGAGAGTTTTACTTCTTTTCCGCTCCATACTTCTTCTGGTAACTTGTGATCCAATGGTACCGATGGACTTCGGTTGATCAAGTAAGTTGTTGTGTTGACTGCTTCTGCCCAGAACTTCTTTGGTAGGCCTGACTGCACACGCAAGCTTCTGGCTCTTTCAGTCAACGTTCGATTCATACGCTCAGCTACACCATTGTGTTGAGGCGTACCAGGCACGGTTCTCTCCATTCTGATCCCGTGCTCATAGCAAAACTTCTTGAACCTGGTGGTTACGTATTCACCACCATTGTCGGATCTGAACTTCTTGATCTTCAAGCCTGTCTCATTTTCCACCATAGCTTTCCAAATCTTGAAAGCTTCAAATACTTCTGACTTGTGTTTCAGAAAGTAAACTCATACCTTTCTGGAGTGATCATCGATAAAAGTCACGAAATATTGCTTCCCACTAACGGATGGGACAGTCGTTGGACCCCAAACATCGGAGTGGACGAGCTCAAGCTTCTCCTTCTTTGGGGTTCTTCTACTTCTCTGAAAGCTGACTCTCTTCTGCTTTCCAAGTATACAGCCTTCACACATGTCAATTTCTATTGACTGGAGGCCGGGTAATTTTCCTTTTGAGTGAATGATCTTCATCCCTTTTTCACTCATATGCCCAAGTCTTTGGTGCCATAGATTGGGACTTTCATTTTTTGCAACTGCAATAAGATGACATGCTCCTGTGGTCTTGTAAAGAGTACCACTCTTTTTGCCTCGAGCAATTGTCATCGCACCCTTTGAAATCTTCCAATCATCACCATGGAAGATTGTCGTGTAGCCTTCACTGGCTAGCTGGCCCACGGAGATTAAATTCTTCGTTAGGTCGGGAATATGTCTGACATTTTTCAATTCCCAAACAGACCCGTTCAACTTGATTTTTACTGCACCTTTGCCGACAACCTCACATGATTGCTCATTACTAAGGTAAACTTTACCAAGATTTCCATGAACATAATTCTCGAATAGTTCCTTCTGTGAGGTAGCATGAAAGGATGCTCCAGAATCTAACACCCAAGACTCTTCTCTGTTCTTCAAAGAACATATCAGCGTGTCTCCTCCTGAGACTGAGGCAATATTTGCCTCTTCTTTTGTCTCCTGGCCCTTCGGTGCACTCTTGCACTGGTTTCTGTAGTGCCCGGTCTTCCCACAATTCCAGCACTCGATCGACTTTGAGTTTTGGGAACCACGATGATTTCTGGACCTGGATCTTCTTCCCTTTGATTTGATATGTCTGCTTTCTTTGGTTGAACTTTTTTCTCTCGACTCTGTATGCAATACAGAAGAGGTTGATGGTTCACCTGACTCCCTCCGCCGGATCTCTTCACTGAGAACCAAATTTTGGACATCATCAAATCTCAACTTATTGCTTCCCGATGAGCTACTCACAGTTGTGACTGTAGCATTCCAGCTTTTTGGTAGAGAAGACAAAGTATTAAATCCCGTACTTCATCATCGAACTCGATCTCAACTGAACTCAACTGGGTTGTAACTGTGTTGAGCTCATTGAGATGATTTGCCACCGGAGCACCTTCACTCATCCGCAGGTTGAACAATCGCCTCATCAAATGGACTTTATTTGAGGCTGATGGTTTCTCGTACATGTTGGAAAGAGCCTTCATGATGCCTGCTGTCGTTTTTTCTTTTGCAATGTTAAAAGCAACATTATGGGATAATGTCAGCCGAATGGCTCCAAGGGCTTGTCTGTCAAGGAGACTCCATTCTTCCTTCTTCATGTCCTCTGGCTTCTTTCCCGTGAGTGGTTGATACATATTCTTCTGGTACAGATAATCCTCGATCTGCATCTTCCAGAAGCCAAAGTCCGCACCATCAAACTTTTCAATTTTCATTTTTCCTTCGTCTGCAGCCATCACTTCGGCTCTGATCTGACTTCTCTGCCGGATCGTTTCTGTAATTTTTGTGAACTACCGTGTTTCAGAACACGTCGGTAGATAAATTTGTAGCGCCGACAAATTTGGCACTATTCCCATTTTTCGCTATTCACGGAATAGTAACCCACACAAAAAAATTACAGAATTAACAATCTGGCTCTGATACCAGTTGTTGGAAAAAATACGCTGAAATTTCCATGAAGTCGGATCAATAAAAGTGAAATAAAAAAATTGGACACACCAAATTGATAACGGAGTTCGGCCAATAATGCCTACGTCTCCGGACTACTGCAGATATTTTATTGGGAAAAAGAAATACACTCGTGTTTACAAAACACTCTCGAAACCACTCACAACTCACAACACAAATACACACAGAAGCTAAAACTTTCTGCTTCTTGTTCACTCTCTTTCTCTCTTTTTCTCTCTTGTGTTGGTATATTTTTCATCAGAATTCCATCTCTATTTATAGAGAGGAATTGTACCATTTTTTCCACAAAGGCATGCTTCCCTGTTGCTTCCCTTTTTCAATTGCCGTGTGCTGCAACAAAAATGGCTGCCTCTTTTCTTTATTCTTATTTGGTTGCTGTCAAATGGAGTGGGCATGTGGGCATCAGTTTTTGTTGACTCAACAATAATCAATTGGATAAACCACATAAATTAGAAATAAATTGAGAAAATTGCACTCCATACTAATACATTTAAATTATATTACACTTTTCTACTACTTATATACTTATTTTTAAGATTAGTCAAAGAAACTACAAATATTTTCATTTAAACCTAGAATTCAAATTTCCATATTGTTTTCAATACACACACCAAGCCCCAAAACCCTTTTTTCTTTTTTTCCTCTCCTTTTTTCCCTCTTTGTTTTTCTTCTCCCCCGTCACTTCTCTTTCTCCTTGGAGGTCGGGGCCGTCTAAGGTCACCGAATAGAGCTCGAAGGTGAGGTCGCCGGTTGTTAAAATGATGGTTGTCTTTTTCGGGTTTTTCTGAATAGGCCATAGCGAATTTGGATATGGGCCGGCCAATCTTAATTGTAACTGTTTGTCCCATTTTTGTTGCGTTTTTCGTTATCTTTTTATCTTTCTTTTTCCCCCATTTTGAGTCTTTTGGTTTGTTTTCAGTTCGTTTTATGTTTTATTGCGTGTTTCTCTCTATTCGGGTTTTTCTAGTACTTTTCTGTCGTTCTTCCGGTAGTTTGTCATTTTTGGTGTGCAGGCTTTAGGTCTCGAGAGGATTTATGTTTCATGATAAATGTGTCGGGTGAACGTGATTATATAGAGTGTCTCGTTGGTATCGCACTGGAAAAAAACGGATCTCAATTCGGAGTTCAGACGAACCCATACGAGCCCAAAATGTGAAGTGTCGCGATTCTCCCACGCCGCGAAGCCTGCCCCGAATCCCGCGCCGTGCACATGCCGCGAGATGGACAGATGCCCCGCACGTCCCAGGTCCCGCGCCGTGTTGTGCCCCGCGCC
>CACSLK010011506.1:3726-33383 GCA_902706635.1 Striga hermonthica | reverse complement strand
CTGTAACACCCCTTCTAAACTTACTAAAATCAGAGTAAATTTTTCGCGCTATAAATGGAAAGCACTGCTTTAATTTTCGAAAACCCATTTAATTTTTTCGAAAATACTTTAACTTTAAAACGCGGGATGCTACTCAACTTTAATCTTATATCTTTAAACTTTAATATCTATAAACTACTAGGCATGCAACCGAGTATAATTCATTACTCTAAGGCACCATGAACATCTCAGGATTTAAGCATGCATAGACTGAAATTCTGAAATACTGAAATACTAGTCATGAATCCTGAAATACTAGTCTGAAATCTTGAAATATTTAATTCAAATCTGAAATTCTGAAATACTGAAATTGTAATTTGAAATTCCGAACTACTGACATACTAATCTGAATATTAGTCTGAAATTCTAAAATACTGACTAGTCTGAAATTCTAAAATACTGAAAAAATAATCTAAAGTTCTGAAATACAGTTCTAGAGTGCGGAAGCAAATATATGTTCAAATATCAATGGCAAATAGACAATAAGTGAAACATAAATAAAGCATAATTAATTCAACAATTCAAAACATGACATAACACAAATATCCTGACTGATGACCACCACCACATCCAGCTCACGCTCCACGCGGGACTCCATCACCTGAAAAATAGGGTAGTGGGGAGGCGTGAGCACAAAGGAATCAACGGTGCTCCGCCAGGACCGACACTGAATACTCAGCACAATTAATAACAAACTATGAAATCAACATATATATGAATAAACTGGTCTGGCTATGGNNTAAGCTCAGAATAAAACTCAAATCTTAAATATCTTATATATCTAGGTTCGCTCACTCGGCTTTAAAAATCATTTTAGGGATTTACGAGCTGATTTTGAAAATATTATCGTCGTTGAGGCATTCTAGAGGTCTCTGAAATATTTCCAAGTCTAGAACTAAAATCTGACTTAAATCTAATCTGACTGAAATCTAAACTATATCTGAATCTTTAATCTATATGGAATCTCAACTTTATCTGAAATTTATCTGAAATATAGATCTGAGATTCTATCTCTGAAATTCTATCTGAAATGTATATCTGAAATTCTATCTCTGAAATTCTATCTGAAATATATATCTGAAATTCTCTACGAACCATCCGGCCTGCCCGGACTGGTTCGACTGAACTGGACCGACGGCTCACTCGGAGCCATTCGATCATTCGCTTGACTATGTGCAACTCGGTTTGACCGTGGTCCGGGTTCGGTGTGGCAACTCGGGCCGGCACGAACTCGACTGACACGGCTTAGCCGATGCACGGGTTTGAAACGGTGCCACGGTCACTGACGCAGAGGCGTGCTTGGACCACGGCTAACGGAACGGCGCGTAGACGGCAAGTCGGATGGACTCGGTGCACGGGCACGCACTCGGGGGTTGACTCGGACTCGGTGCACGGGCACGCACTCTGCGGTTCGGCTCCAACGGTCGGACGAGAGACGGTCACGTGCGCGAGACATCGATACGCATTACGAATTGACGATACGACGGTTAGTAATTATTCAGGCGATACTAGGGTTCATACATTTATGGTCGGATCCTGAAAAATACCCGATTACCGGAACCGGATAAAACTAGGGTTTTGATTCTTGAAAGTCCTAACTCGTTTAAGGCCGATAATTAATATATGTATTCTATGTGATTTATAATAAATCTATAATCCACAACTGTAGCTAAAATCATATCCGACTAATTTTCTAAAATACCGCATTCCTCGGCTAAAGTCCCGATCTTATAACTAAGTCAAACGGTATCCAAAATTTATAAAATTCGAATCGTAGCATCCTCAGTATTCCTATAGTCTATGGTCAACATCTCAAGTCAAAAGTCAACTCCTAACTCAGTCAACTAAAGATCGCTACGACCGGTCAACGCATTTGATCGGTCGTTTACCTATCAAACGACGTTCGAAAAAATCTCAAATTTTTACCTAAGCCTCAAGACAATTAATTATGATTTATCAAATTTAAATTATCATTGAATCACTATTATTTAACAAGTCCCGAAAAATAGCTTTAACCTCGTATGTCCCAATTAATTCAATAATCACTCAAATCATCAAATTCTTGATTTTTATAATATCTTATAATCACAACTACGCCAACGAAATCGAGTTCAGGCCGTTATACCTCAAATCGGCTCGGATTAGGAAAACTGAAAATAGATCGGTTGAAGAAAAGGAAACGGAGCTTGAACCGGGTCGAGTCTAGTGTTAAACTGCTCGGTTTTGGAGGTCAAGTCAGTCTTGGGTGCTGACCAGGTCGGTTTTCATGGTGTTCGGGTCGGATCTTATGAGCTGGGCACGGATCCGAGCTGCTTGGGGCTAAAGAACTCGATTTTTGGAGCTAACCGGGACTGAAAATCTCGATTTGGAGCTCACCGAGATGACTGGTGGCTCAAGAGTGGTCAGCTCGGAGCTAGGGTCGCGGATCGAGGCTGAAATGGCTCGGTTCTAAAGCTGGGCGAGTCGGACCGACTCACATGTGCAAGGACCGGGGCGGCAGGCGCTGGAACTGGGCTCGCTGGCGCGTGGACACGCGTGTGGACGAGAGCTGCTAGTGGTTTGGGCTCACGGACGACGGGCTGAGCTAGACGGTGCGTGAACGGAGCTGGACTCGCGATTTGCCGGCAGGGCTAAGCTCGGGAGGCGCATGAATAGAGCTTGAGGGGCTGGAACTCGCCGGTCGCGGTGAGGAGCTAGGCGGAGGCGGGTGGCGCTAGTTCAGTTCTGGTCGAGCTGAGGTACGAACGAGCTTGGTCGCGATGGAACCGGTTGGACTTCGGCTCGCAGGGCTGGAACCGTGGTTGCCGGCGATTCAAAGCTAGGTGGAGCTGTGGTGACTGGACCTGCGTGGACTCGGGCTTGGCCGTGGGGAGCTCGGGTTCGACAAAAGCCTTGGACGCCGGTGGGTTTGGGCTCACCGGAAATGTGAGCTTCGCCGGAAAAATGGTCGGAATTCATGATGGAAGAAGATGGTGTACCTTTGGTCTTGAAGATGAAAGGTGAAGAAGGTGAATAGTGTGGAATGGTGGCTAAGGTAGGTAGTGTTATATTTATTGTAGGAGATTAGGGTTTTTGTTGTGCTATTGGGCCTCAAAATGATCGGGCTTGGGATTTAACACAATCGGGCTTTAGTAATTATAAATTCGGGCCTTTAAAGTCCTACAAGCGGCTAAAGAAATTAATAACTTAGGTCGATTAATAAATTTCGTCGAACTCGAACTAATTAAATTTAATCGGTCAACTCTACTAGAATAATTGGGCTTGGAAATCGGGCCAGTAATTTAATTCGACTTAGGCTCGATTACATCGTACATCGACTAAGGAATTAAATGTTCGGTCCATAAATTTGACGGCTTGTAGTAATAATTTCGACTTGGGTCGAAATTTAATATTGGTCTCGGAATAATCAAATCATCTGGTTTCAATTTGCTTAAATAAAATTTCAATTAATCCAAGGTTCAAGTTTTAAAAATATAACTGATACTTGGGCTATGTAGATCCGACTTAATTAATTAAAATCGAATAAATTCTTTATGGCTTAGACTTTTAATAATAATTCTTCAATTTAATGCAAATAAATATAATAAATGCATCAAATTAAGAAACTAGCTATTTATGGAAATAAAGTCGAGCTCCATAAATAGTAACTAATATCCTGGGCGTTACAATCTATCCTCCTTAAAATATTTCCGTCCTCGGAAATGCTAAAACTAAACATAAGTCCGACTCGACTAGAACTAGGAATCGAAAAGTACATATTACTAATGAGAATTGTAACTCTGGATAACAAGCGCGGATCTCATCTTCTCGCTCCCAAGTGGCCTCGGCCTCGGGTCGCCGTGGCGGCTCTAGCGAACGCGGGCTAGAGATACATCTCTATTTCTCAGTCGTTGGACCTTTCGGTCAAATATCGCTACCGGCTGCTCCTCGTAAGTCAGGCTCTGCCCGACCTCGAGCTTTCTGAAATTCAACACGTGCCTTAGATCATGCACGTAATTTCTCAACATCGAAACGCGAAAGACGTTGTGCACACCCGGAAGCTCGGGTGGCAACGCCAAACTGCATACTACCTCATCCACTCGATCGAGGATCTCGAATGAGCCTATATAATAGGGATCTCAGACTGACACAATGGTCTCGGATACTCCGTGGAATTGAGTAATCCCACGGATGTAAATACTGAAAAACTGCTCCATGGTTATCGTCATCCTCACGGGCAAATGCGGGCCGACTTCGCCAGTCGGTCCAAAACTACCCAAACCACATAGAGCTGCTCTTTTGATTTGGGTAGTCCCGTAACGAAATCCATGGTAACGTGCTCCCACTTTCACAACGAAACCTCTAATGGTTGCTCGAAACTGGGTGGAACTTGTGCTTGGCATTCACCTGCTGGCAAACCAAGCACTCTTTCCACGAACTCAGAAATGCTAAACTAAGGTATACGTCAAAACTCTAAACTTTAAGGCCATATAAAAATGAATCTCAAATCTAGGACCTCTAACTCTGAATTCTGTCTTCCTCATGCTATTGATCTCGGCTATGCCATGGCAACTCCGATATCAAGCCCCCAGGTAAATTCGGACAAGTGACTCTTATTTCAAGACTCCATAATTTACCCGGCCTTATGGCTGTTATACACCGTTAACCCAAGTTCGAGAACTGGGTCTATGTTTGGATATTGTAATCGGTCTGTTCTGGCATCGGCCGGTCTTGCTTGTACTAGTTTGCCATGGCGACTCGCTAAAATCTCACTATGCCTTAGATAAAACCCAAGACAAAACTTAAAAACTATATTGGGGAACTTCAAAAGAAGCTCATCGATACTCTTCGCAGCATCGCCCTAGCTACGGCGACACTCCTGGACTCAGAGATACCTACTTCTCGACTCTCTGACTAGCGTACCTTCCGCCACACGTCAGCCATAGGTACTATCTCACGGGTCAACTCGGATCAACGTGAGGCTCATCTAAGGATTCCACGTGTTCAAGCTCGAGCACATCTTCTCGAATTCGAGACGTGGGGAAAAATCGCTCAACATTCCACGAGAATTCCGGCGGCAAATTCTCAACTGTTAGGCTTAGCTCGTCGTCTCGGCTATATGTTGAGAATGACTGGGCTAACAAAATTGTTGCTCATCTGCAATTATGACCCTCAGGGTCATCTTGCCAGTCACACTGTTCTCAAAGTCTTTCTGTGGCTGGTCTGTATGCGACTTTCGTCGGTTCAGGGTTGCCTCAGTCTTAGCATGGATCGCTGATCTCTTCTCTATTGTCTGTCAGTTTACTATTGACCGAGGATCTTTCTCTCGCTATTTCTTTCTTGTACGTCAGCGATCAACACGTGTCCGTACTAAATTGTACGATGTCATGTCAATCGACATTTACTATCTTAGTAGCAAATCGCTCTTTCGAACGGATTTGTCATTCAAAACGCAAGCATCTAAGCATTCTGATCATCCATCGATCTGTAATATTGATGAGGACAACTAGCAATTGCGGTTCGACTAGCTGTGACCCGGCTTCTGACGATGCGGTACGTTACACACGGTACGTTGCATGCGGCTTACCCACTACCCGGGGCCCACGGGCGCGGAACACCTGCATGCTATACCTGCGTGTGATGTACCTGCGACGTCATTATAGCCTGCAGTCATAACACAGTCGTATCCACGTCTTATGCTAGTGGCTTAACGGTACTGCGGCGCTGAGTTAACTCGGCGCACTACTACTGGATCTAACTTCTTCTTGATACTAATCGAGGGTCTCACTACTTATATGGGTAAAATTTACCCAATGGTACTTAAAATTTCAATGTTGCGGCTTTTCTGTTCTTTCTTCCTTCAACGTCTATTCTAAAACTAGTGATGTCGTACACCACTAGTACTTAGAGATGACTTCATCACCTCAACCTTCCCGTGCTTTCTGATCTTGAGGCTTCGGGCTCCTCAACTTCTCATAGGGGATGTCCGAGCTTCAAGTTCAATCTTGAAACTTGTTGTCTTCCCGCATGGGTCGACAACTTCTCGACTCTCAAAGGTGAGTACTTACTCTTCTCCTTGAGTCTACATAACTTTTGGTAATTAGTGCTCATCTCCTTTCTTCACGAACCATCGGGCGCACCCTAGGGTGACGCTCTTGGTCCAACAATTCACAATTCGGATCTGGGTCTTCAGTTCTTGCAGCTTCTTGGCGTCTGGGTCTTCAGCTCTTGTAGCTTCTCGGCGTCTGGGTCTTCAGCTATTGCAGCTTCTTGGCGTCTGGGTCTTCAACTCTTGCATCTTCTTGGAGTCTCTCGGTTTGGCGCTTTTGACGCTAGTCCTACTCCAGCAACAGGTCGATCGAATTTTATTTCTCGGTTAGGTGGTCTTTTCGGTAACATTTTGAGAATACGTACACGCGATTGAAACAATGGTTAACTCTCCGGACGTTGTTAGTGAAGTGCTCTCTTTGTCTCTCTCTCTCTCTTCACGACTTCGAGAATTTTCCTATCGGCATATCGTCCATCTGCCCACAACTTCCAACTCGAGAGTTGTGGTATTCGGCACAGGTATGCAAAATTATAAGTCTTCGTCTTCTTAAACATGCTATCTCAACTTCCACTCGGCTTTCATTAAATTCTCTGTGAACTGTCGTCTGAGTATTCTCATACTATTGGAACTTCCTTGGGTGACGGAGTCAAAACATGACTCAACGTGCAATCCTCGCTCTAGTTTCCTTTAAACTGGGTCTCCTCTTTCTCTAACTACTAGAGATCACCTCATATGGAAAAATGTCCGCTATGGTTCAGCTTCAAGCCTCCATGGTTCCTCCCGGACTCATGGCTTTTATTTCAAGCCTCCAGGACTTACCCGGATCTATGACTCTTATACACTGAAAAACTATTACTTCTTATACTAGCTGAAAGGCTCTTGCCAACTCAAGTGAGGTAACCTCTAGAGTTATAACTTAACTTAAAACTCACATAGTTCAAGCAATGGAAAGTCCACTGCTTTATCTATGTGTTGCAATCTATCGACGCGATAATCTAACTTTCGCAGGTATCAAATTATAGAAATAACTCGCTCTTTGCTTACATTAGAAATGCACTGAAATTTTGGTCTCAACTTGAATTTTTAACGGAGTTTCAAAAGCATGGAGAAATTCCCACAACAAAAGTATTGCGGGCTCAGGGAATAGAGATAATTAAACTACACGCATCTTCTTAAGTCTTCTGTACTTCTGCTTCTACTGGTGACGAGCGTAGGCACGGGCACTTCCTCCTCCTTGTTGATCTTGGATCAGCTATTGCTTGTTGGGTCCTGCCATTTCTGACAGAATTTACTGAAATGTAGAATTTACTCAGTCTTAATTCTAAGGTTTGAAATCGATCTTATGGCGCTAATATATCGCCACGACTATCCTCGATACGTAGAAAAAGGTACTTGCCCACAACATGATCGAGGTTGATTCTAGAGTTATATTCCGCTCCGTCCTCCGAAAAGTCAACGGTAGAGCGTACAAATAACTGACTCTGCTGAAATTATAACTGAAACAGTATAGCCGATTAATAAATAGCTACACTATACTTTAATAATTTATCGAATTCTGAAAACACCTAGCTTGGCTAGAGTTCCGGTTACACTAAAATCTTCTAAGTTCTTACTAGAGTTCTGACTAGAATTCTCAAATTTTAATCGAAGGATAGATCTAACGCCCCTGAAATAATCTGTCTATAATTAAATATGCATTCGCAAATGAAAGTTGTACAGGTGACGTACCTCGGAGTCGGCGTGGCGTGAGCGTGGTGTGGTCATATCTTACTGAAATTTCAGTATACAGAACCACTAAGTGGCTCTGATACCAACTGTAACACCCCGCCTAAAACTTACTAAATCAGAGTAAATTTTTCGCTCTAAAATTGAAAAGCACTGCTTTTATTTTCGAAAACTCATATTAATTTTTCGAAAATACTTTAACTTTAAAACACGGGGTGCTACTCAACTTTAATCTTTTATCTTTATCTCTTAATCTATCATGCATGAGACCAAGTAAATTCATTCTAGAATTAAGGCCATGAATAATACCGGATAACACATGCTTATTCTGAAAATCTGAAATAATCTGACATCTGAAATACTAGTCTGAAATCTGAATCTGAAACTCAAGTCTGAAATTCTGAAATATTGTTCTAGAGTGCGGAAGCAAATATAAATTCAAACATCGTGACAAACATGCAACAAACGAACGTAAATAAAGCATAATTAATTCAAACAATTCAAATCATGAGATAACACAAATATCTTGACTGATGACCACCACCACATATCCGGCTCACGCTGCACGCGGGACTCCGTCACCTGAAAAAGAGGGTAGTGGGGAGGCGTGAGCACAAAGGAATCAACGGTGCTCTGCCGGGACCGACACTGATATACTCAGCACAATTAATAATAAACTATGGAATCAACATATATATGAATAAACTGGTCTGGCTATGGGACTAACGGTAAACCGGTACTCATGTGCACACTCTGGGGGTCCCCTCCCACAGAAATCCAGGAAAGGCACTAATCACCCCATCTGGACGCTAGACTTAGGACGGGCCCTAATCACACACATCCAAGTCATAACTGAAATACTGAAATGTTGACCAAGACGGGATCACTCATCCGCCTCGGTCCTTCAATTTAAACACATATAGATCTCAGACATGGTAAATTATTAAAAGCGATGAAATACACAGTACATGGTCCCCACCTGGAAACTGGCGAATGCGAATGCTGAATATATCTGAAATGGGTAGTTGATGGAGGCTCGACTCTCCTCAAGCTACAAAATATATTGAGCGAAATATTCTAAGTACTAAGCTCAGAATAAAACTCAAATCTTAAATATCTTATATATCTAGGTTCGCTCACTCGGCTTTAAAAATCATTTTAGGGATTTACGAGCTGATTTTGAAAATATTATCGTCGTTGAGGCATTCTAGAGGTCTCTGAAATATTTCCAAGTCTAGAACTAAAATCTGACTTAAATCTAATCTGACTGAAATCTAAACTATATCTGAATCTTTAATCTATATGGAATCTCAACTTTATCTGAAATTTATCTGAAATATAGATCTGAGATTCTATCTCTGAAATTCTATCTGAAATGTATATCTGAAATTCTATCTCTGAAATTCTATCTGAAATATATATCTGAAATTCTCTACGAACCATCCGGCCTGCCCGGACTGGTTCGACTGAACTGGACCGACGGCTCACTCGGAGCCATTCGATCATTCGCTTGACTATGTGCAACTCGGTTTGACCGTGGTCCGGGTTCGGTGTGGCAACTCGGGCCGGCACGAACTCGACTGACACGGCTTAGCCGATGCACGGGTTTGAAACGGTGCCACGGTCACTGACGCAGAGGCGTGCTTGGACCACGGCTAACGGAACGGCGCGTAGACGGCAAGTCGGATGGACTCGGTGCACGGGCACGCACTCGGGGGTTGACTCGGACTCGGTGCACGGGCACGCACTCTGCGGTTCGGCTCCAACGGTCGGACGAGAGACGGTCACGTGCGCGAGACATCGATACGCATTACGAATTGACGATACGACGGTTAGTAATTATTCAGGCGATACTAGGGTTCATACATTTATGGTCGGATCCTGAAAAATACCCGATTACCGGAACCGGATAAAACTAGGGTTTTGATTCTTGAAAGTCCTAACTCGTTTAAGGCCGATAATTAATATATGTATTCTATGTGATTTATAATAAATCTATAATCCACAACTGTAGCTAAAATCATATCCGACTAATTTTCTAAAATACCGCATTCCTCGGCTAAAGTCCCGATCTTATAACTAAGTCAAACGGTATCCAAAATTTATAAAATTCGAATCGTAGCATCCTCAGTATTCCTATAGTCTATGGTCAACATCTCAAGTCAAAAGTCAACTCCTAACTCAGTCAACTAAAGATCGCTACGACCGGTCAACGCATTTGATCGGTCGTTTACCTATCAAACGACGTTCGAAAAAATCTCAAATTTTTACCTAAGCCTCAAGACAATTAATTATGATTTATCAAATTTAAATTATCATTGAATCACTATTATTTAACAAGTCCCGAAAAATAGCTTTAACCTCGTATGTCCCAATTAATTCAATAATCACTCAAATCATCAAATTCTTGATTTTTATAATATCTTATAATCACAACTACGCCAACGAAATCGAGTTCAGGCCGTTATACCTCAAATCGGCTCGGATTAGGAAAACTGAAAATAGATCGGTTGAAGAAAAGGAAACGGAGCTTGAACCGGGTCGAGTCTAGTGTTAAACTGCTCGGTTTTGGAGGTCAAGTCAGTCTTGGGTGCTGACCAGGTCGGTTTTCATGGTGTTCGGGTCGGATCTTATGAGCTGGGCACGGATCCGAGCTGCTTGGGGCTAAAGAACTCGATTTTTGGAGCTAACCGGGACTGAAAATCTCGATTTGGAGCTCACCGAGATGACTGGTGGCTCAAGAGTGGTCAGCTCGGAGCTAGGGTCGCGGATCGAGGCTGAAATGGCTCGGTTCTAAAGCTGGGCGAGTCGGACCGACTCACATGTGCAAGGACCGGGGCGGCAGGCGCTGGAACTGGGCTCGCTGGCGCGTGGACACGCGTGTGGACGAGAGCTGCTAGTGGTTTGGGCTCACGGACGACGGGCTGAGCTAGACGGTGCGTGAACGGAGCTGGACTCGCGATTTGCCGGCAGGGCTAAGCTCGGGAGGCGCATGAATAGAGCTTGAGGGGCTGGAACTCGCCGGTCGCGGTGAGGAGCTAGGCGGAGGCGGGTGGCGCTAGTTCAGTTCTGGTCGAGCTGAGGTACGAACGAGCTTGGTCGCGATGGAACCGGTTGGACTTCGGCTCGCAGGGCTGGAACCGAGGTTGCCGACGATTCAGAGCTAGGCGGCGCTGTGGTGACTGGACCTGCGTGGACTCGGGCTTGGCCGTGGGGAGCTCGGGTTCGACAAAAGCCTTGGACGCCGGTGGGTTTGGGCTCACCGGAAATGTGAGCTTCGCCGGAAAAATGGTCGGAATTCATGATGGAAGAAGATGGTGTACCTTTGGTCTTGAAGATGAAAGTGGAAGAAGGTGAATAGTGTGGAATGGTGGCTAAGGTAGGTAGTGTTATATCTATAGTAGGAGATTAGGGTTTTTGTTGTGCTATTGGGCCTCAAAATGATCAGGCTTGGGATTTAACACAATCGGGCTTTAGTAATTATAAAATCGGGCCTTTAAAATCCTACAAGCGACTAAAGAAATTAATAACTTAGGTCGATTAATAAAATTTGTCGAACTCGAACTAATTAAATTTAATCGGTCAACTCTACTAGAATAATTGGGCTTGGAAATCGGGCCAGTAATTTAATTCGACTTAGGCTCGATTACATCGTACATCGACTAAGGAATTAAATGTTCGGTCCATAAATAAAATATGACGGCTTGTAGTAATAATTTCGACTTGGGTCGAAATTTAATATTGGGCTCGGAATAATCAAATCATCTGGTTTCGATTTGCTTAAATAAAATTTCAATTAATCCAAGGTTCAGTTTTTAAAAATATAACTGATACTTGGGCTATGTAGATCCGACTTAATTAATTAAAATCGAATAATTTCTTTATGGCTTAGACTTTAATAATAATTCTTCAATTTAATGCAAATAAATATAATAAATGCATCAAATTAAGAAACTAGCTATTTATGGAAATAAAGTCGAGCTCCATAAATAGTAACTAATATCCTGGGCATTACAACTTGGCTACCTTCTGCTGATATGCAGCCATCCTGATCCTTGCCCGATCTCTATGCTCCTCGATCAGATCAAGGTTACACCTCAGACCTTTTGCATTTTTCTCCACTTCAAAGGTTTCCACCCTGGGACTTGGGATTCCGATCTCTACAGGTATGACCGCCTCAGATCCGAACATCATGCTAAATGGGCTTTCTCCTGTGGCCGTCCGAGGAGTCGTACGATAAGACCACAACACTTCTGGAAGAATATCTGCCCATAAACCCTTAGCCTCATCAAGTCTTGTTTTCAAGGCTTGCAAGATAGTCCTGTTTGTGACCTCTGCCTGGCCGTTGGACTGAGGGTACGTTACCGAGGTTGTCCTGAGGTCTATAGACAAACCTTTGCAAAACTCTCGAAAATGTTGGTTATCAAACTGCTTTCCATTGTCAGTGATGAGTGCTTTTAGGACTCCAAAACGACACACAATGGACTTCCACGTGAAACCTTGGATCTGCTTCTCAGTGATATGATCCAAAGGTTCTGCTTCGACCCATTTTGTAAAATAGTCAATACCCATGATCAGAAACTTCCTCTGCCCAGTGGCATGTGGAAAAGGTCCCAAAATGTCCATCCCCCATATTGCAAATGGCCAAGGGGTGAAGACCGAGGACATGGGAACAGCTGGAGAATGGAGGATGTTCGCGTGCCTTTGACATTTTTTGCATCTCTTGATGAAGTTTATTGCGTCTTCTCTTAGGGTAGGCCAATAATACCCTTGTCTGATGATGACTTGGGCTAAAGACCTGTCCCCCAAGTGATTTCCGCAGACTCCTTCGTGCACCTCTCTAATGCATAATTAGCCTCATCTGGCCTAAGGCATATAAGGTATGGCATGCTGTACGACCTCTTGTACAAGTGGTTGCCTATGATCGAATACCGGGCTGAGCGTTGAATGATTTTCTTCGCCTCTCGCTTGTCATCAGGCAACTTTCCATCTTTGATGTAGTCCACAATAGGATCAACCCAACTGAGTCCTCGGTAAAGACTCATCACTCTCTCTTCCTCTATACTGCGGTGAGGAAGGACTTCCACAGGTACGGTTTTGATGAGCTCGTGATAAGGCGATGTTGCGAGCTTAGACAGTGCGTCTGCCTTAGTGTTTTCTGTCCTTGCGACTTGTTGAACTCCACAATACTTAAATAAAGAGACCAATCTTTCACCTTAGTTTGGTACTTGACCATCATGGGATCCTTTGCTTCATAGTCTCCACGACTTTGACATACGACCAACTGTGAGTCACTATGGCATTGCACACGTCGGGCACCCAGCTCCAACGCCATCTTTAGTCCGGTTATGAGAGCCTCATATTCAGTCTCATTGTTTGAGGCCTTGAACTCGAACCGTAGAGCGTAATCAAAAACATCACCTTCTGGGCTGGTTAAGGTCAATCCAGCCTCACTCCTATTTTGATTTGATGATCCGTCCACATACAAGGTCCAACAGCCTTCCACGGGATCTCCAATGTTTGGCACCACCTCTGTTACCAGAGGCGTATGCTCTTCTCCTGTAGTACACTCTACTACAAAATCTGCCAAGGTCTGGGCTTTAATAGCCGTCCTTGGTCGAAACTGAACATCAAATTCGCTAAGCTCAACGCACCACTTCACTAGCCTCCCAGATGCTTCCGGCCTCTGTAGAATTTGTTTCAACGGTTGGTCTGTGAGTACAACCACCACATGTGATAGATGGAGTCATCCGTAAACTCTTCACTTGAAAATATGGTCTCACCTTACGAGCTGAGATAACCAAGGCCAATGCCAATTTTTCGATCTTAGGATAGCGAAGTTCTGTGCCTAATAGGACTCGATTCACATAATAAATCGGCATTTGGACTCCATCTTCTTCTCGGATTTACACCAAGCTTACAGCCGCATATGACACTCCCAGGTATAGGCATAAAACCTCTCCTTGTTGTGGCTTTGTCAAAAGTGGTGGAGAACCCAAGTAAGATTTGAGATCCTCGAACGCTCTCTGACAGTCTTCTGTCCAAGCGAACATATTTGCCTTCCTTAGCACTTTAAAAAATGGTAGGCTCTTTTCTGTAGATTTTGACAAGAAACGACTAAGTGCTGCTAGTCTCCCGGTGAGCCTCTGAACTTCTTTCACTGACTTAGGAGGATTCATGTCCAACAATGCTTTTATTTTCTCAGGGTTCACCTCGATTCCTCGTTAGGTAACCATGTATCCAAGAAACTTTCCCGAGGTCACCCTAAAAGCGCACTTGTTGGGGTTGAGCTTTATCTTGTAATGCTTCAACATTGCGAAGGTCTCCTCTAAGTCAGTTATGTGGTCCTCCGCACGTGGACTCTTTGCTAGCATGTCTTCAACGTACACTTTAATGTTTCTACCAGTCTGGTTTTTAAAGATCTTGTTCACTAGATCTTGTTCACTAGATCACATGGCCCCCGCGTTAAAACATTGAATGAACTCCCTTAGCGTCTCATTCAACCTCTAACGAATGCCCATAAGGTGGGCCGAAGCTTTCTTGTACCGTTTGCTGCTAACAAAGTGGTTGAGGAATTCTTGTGTCAATTGTTTGAAAGTATAGATAGAGGCCGCTGGCAGTGAAGAGAACCAAACCCTGGCGCTCTTTCTTAGTGTGGCCGAGAACGCTCGACATTTGATGGCGTCGGTCTCAGTCTCCCCATGAAGCATCATGTGAGCTTGGAAATTCTCAAGATGGTCACGGGGGTCCCAAGTTCCATCATAATTCTCCATCTGAGGCATCTTGAAGCTAGAGGGAATTTCCTCTTTCATGATGCTATCAACAAAAGGGGACTCGGTGGTTGAGAAAAAATCCGATGTCGGCTTTCTGACTTCTTTCTACACCACTCTGAGCCTTTCATTCATCTCCTCAAGCTTTTGCTTAAGGTCACCATCTTCAGGTGTAAAATTTCTTCTCCCGAGGTCTCCTTTGGATCTGACCTCGGTCTCATCGTTGGGGGCTTTAGAACCTTCGCCACGGTTGGTTTCTCGATCCTTTCGACCTAGGGATGCTTCTTTTTCCATCATACCCTTCATCAGGGTCTTCAGTTCAAGGAGTTCTTTTTCCACCCTCTGCAGTCGTTCGGCCTCGGTCTCCGAGGTCGCCAGATTTTGTGAACTTTGGCCTTGGCTAAGGTTAGCCTGAGAGTTTGATTCACTTTCTTGGGATTGATCATGTCGTGAGACGGCTCTCGTCTCTCGACTGGTTTCATCTTTCTTCCGTATCGCCATGAATCCTCTTCTTAAGTCGTCGATCCCACAGACGACGCCAATTGATGATACAAGAATTACCTGACATTAGTCAGAGGACACGTGGCGACGATTGATGCTCTGACGTCTTCCTGGACTCGTCTCCTTTGCTCCGAAGCCTGCAAAACAGAATCCCGGGATTGTCCTCAGTGGTAGATCCTCCGATGCTTAAGTTAGAATCAGTTTTAGAATTCCTGAGGTGGTGGCTGCGGAAAGAATAGAAGAGGGAGTTTGGAGTGGTCAGAATATCCCTTACCTTGACCTAGGTCGTCCTTTTATAGGAGTCAGACAACCTAGGTCTCCCTTCATGTGCGGAGGACTCCCTGGCCCATAAGCTTAGTGGGCTGAACCCAGACTTTAGGCCCAAAGTAAAGCTCCTCTGGACCTTCGGCCTATAGTAATTCTCCTCAGGACATTGGGACCAGAGTAAAGCTCTTTGGGACCTTAGGCTTGAATTGAGGTTGGGCTTCGGCCTTAATCCTGGACTCTAACGGGTCTCGGATCACACGTGTCTTTATTCTCTCGAGCCACGTGTCGTATAATAAATGTATATTTTTTCCCTTATCATACATATATGTTCTAAATTCCACTATTTTGCATCGAAATCAGGCGTGAACGATCCACGTATCATGGTAGACATGAAGAATTAGAGAAATCACAAATCTTAAAATAGTACTTGTTTTAGACAATATAGTACCACATTTTGCTCTACATGGTACCGATTCTTGATCAATTAGTACCAACTTTTGGTCAACGAAAATAAATTATTTAATTGTGGTCAACATTTGCAATTATTGGTTCCAGATGTAGAGTACGACAGTACCAGCTTTTGCTGTGTTAGTACCGTGTTGTTATATGATTTTTAACAATGATATAACCAGCGATTGAGATGATAATTACGAACGGTTTGGACGTAAAGCATGTAACAATAATTCAACAATGGCCCCGGTCCGAGGTGAACCGAGGTGAAGAGCCGTTATGGGCTTTTACGTGTTGCATATTAATGAGTTCTGGGATCCCCCGTACAAGTGTTATAGGCAGTCTATTTATAGCAACTTTTTACGTACATCTTGGGATTTGTGCATTAGCTTTTTCATAAAGCTACTTTTTAATGGGCGGCAGGATCAGTGGGCCCCATTTGAATGATGAAAAATCTCGTAATTCGTGGCAGGGGTGCGTAGGTGCCTTGTCACCTGCTTTAAGAGGTGAGACCTCGGTTTGTTCTTAGGAGGTAGGATCTCAGTTCGCGTCTACTTCAGTTTGGCAAGACTTCGGTCTTCGGTGATCCAGATCGGTTCTCTGTCCGAATTAGTACAGCTTCGGATAATGTCGGTTCGATGGTTAATTTCACTTAATATGAAGTTTAGGACTCTTAAACAATGCTTGCTGAGTTGGATGATAACAGATAGGCCCCCATTATCGGCGATCATACGGAGTGATGGTCGTCGATGTTGCAGAAGATGGGTTGAGACCCGACTCGGCTACGGTCTTTACGGGAAACTTGCGACAAGAAACTTTCTGAAGTGAACTGTTCTTACCGGAGTGGGTGTTAATTTCCGGGGTGAGAGCACTTGGCGAAAATTTGCTATTGTCTGGGAAGCAATTAGAAGAAATCTGAACAGTCATAACGGTTGTCCATTTAATACCAGAATGAACAGTCGCGCTGTAATGGTCATAAAAGGTAACGGTCGTTTTTTAATAGGGTGCCACGTGCACAGTAGAGTCCTGTGGAATGAAAATGTGGCGTCGATTGGGATTGAGGGGTCGCGTCGGTTATACGCGCCCCTAATTAGGGTCTCCAACGGTTAGAAACTGGAAATTATAAATAGGGCTTCGAAATTTCTGATCGAACTTTCTTCACCTTCGCTTTGATTCCTGAGTTTGTGCTTTCTGCAATCTTCTTATTGAATTTTCTTTGAAAACTTGAAAGTTACTTCTTGTGCATCATTCGACTTCGAGTTTCTTGGTAAGCTTTTATTTCTCATTCTCATCTCTTTATTCGTTTAATTTGTGTTATTCCCTCTGTGTAATGGCGTCGAAAGGCAAGGGTAAAGCGATGACGAGTTCGTCTAGTACTGAGTCGGTTCCGTTGGAGGTATATCATGATTCGGAGTTAGTTGAGTTGGCTTTCGAGTATCATCGGTGGGATCCGATGTTGGTGAGGCACTTATATATCAAGCCCAACGATGAAGACGGTGACTGTATAGTGGAGGAGGATGCGGCTGTTGTTGAGGTGCCCCATTGGAGGAGACCGGTTAGAAAATGGCCTGATCCCAAGGTCGATTTTGAGGGCGAGCCCAGTATCCTGACCGACGCCGACGTGGTGTTGTTGCGGGAGCAGGTGAGAATTCCTCCCTCGGTGAAGGTTTTCGCCCCTTACCCCGGGGAGAGAATAACAAGCCCTCCTCCGGGTTGTGTAGGCATCTTTGCAGAGAGCTTAAGGTCGGGATTGAGATTCCCGTTACCGAATTTGATCACAGAATACCTTCGAAGTTGGGGGTTGCCATTGTGCCAAATTACTCCTAATAGCTGGAAAAAGATCATTGGCTTGATGGTATTGTTGCACGAGAAGGGTGAAGGATTACCGTCGTGTGAGGAGATAAGGAGTATCTTCGCTTTTAAAAGGAGCCCGAAGAGACATGTTGCGGAATCTTCGTGTTGCTTCTTTGCAGGGGCTAAACCGCAACGTGGTAAGAAAGTCGGTGAGATCATCACTGATATCCCGGAAACTCTTCATGGATTTCAGGAGGAGTGGTTGTGGATTGGAGGAGAGTGGCAGTCCGAAAGCTTCTTTCACGAACCTCGGATTGACGGGATGACGATTCCGATGTTTATACATTCCGGAGCAAGTGAGTTTACTTTATTTTTCAATTCAGATATATTCTTCTGATTTTGTTTTGTTCTGTTCACTAACAGGTCGGAACTTTTGCCCTTTGTAGAAAAAGAGACTAAGCAGGCGGAACCGAAGTTAAGCCCCGAATTCGGTGGGAAGCTGATTGCACTTGCTAGTTCGAATAAGGAAGAATGGGACTATCGCACGCTGGTTGTGGACTCTAAACTAGAAGCTGCTGGTTTATCTCCCGGAGTTTCTAATTTGAAGTTTGATCCCGGTGAGTGGACTTCACTGTTTTAATCCCTTTGTCCACAATTTCGATATATATATATATGAAATCGATATATATATGAAATACTTATTTATACCGTGGGTTGTCGATTGTTTATTTTTGACACAGTATACTATCCGCTCCTCGGATTCTTGGGTTATAATTCGATCAAAGAAGCGAAAGAGTTCAGGCGCAAGTATCCTAATAGAGATCTTCAATCCAAGTTTGGTAAGAGTCGAGATCTGCGATTAAACGACGCCATGAGGAGGGATCTAGTTCGTGCCTTGGTGAAGAAAACTGCGGGCCAAAAGAACGTCGGTAAGAAATCGACCGAGGTGGGGTCGAGTGCGACTTCGGTTGCTATTCCGGGGAGCCCGAAGTCCTTGCAAGGGGTGACAACTACCGAGGTGCCGCCAGTTGTGAATGTTGCGGCTATTAGCCAAGCAGAGCCTGAACCGATCGTGACGGGAACGGAGTTGGTCACAACCGAGGTCATGCATACCGAAGTGCTGGGAGAGGGACTTGAGAAACTGCCCTCTTCTCCGAAGTCCAAGGAATCTGAGCAACCGGAGAAGAGGAAAAAGAGGAAGTTAATGAAGATGTCTGATGTTGGTGCCTCTTCCGGTGTGGAGAAGAGATCAAAGAAGAAACACGACTCCGGTCGTAAGGCAGCGGAGAAGGGTAAGGATGAATCCCCTTTATTTGAAAAATCTTTCTTGTCCATTGATGAAGAGAGGGCTGCGAATGTCAAAGTGCCCGAAGGTGTCGTGGAGGAGTGGTTTACCACTTTTCAATCTGTGAAGACACCGCACATGTCATCTAGAATTGAGATGTCGGAAAGCGCTAAAAATGCTGCTCGTGTGTCGTTGATGGTGTGGGACCCCAAATCGGAAGTGGGGGTCTCTTCTTTGTCGAGCGTGGATAGGTTGAGCTATGCCAAGGCGTGTGTTGGCAGGGCGTTGGTTAGTTTGGTTGCTGCCGAAGACGATCACCGCCGAATTACGTCGCAGTTAGAAGGGAAAGAAGATATAATAGCTGCGCGTGACATCGTGATCGTCAATTTGAAGGAAGAGTCTGCCAAAATAGAAGCCGACTTGAAGGGCCAGCTTTCTGAGCAAGCTGCCCAGTTGGAAAGGGCACGGGCCGAGACCTCGGTGTTATCTGAAGAGAAAAAAGCTTTTGAGGCCGAGGTGGCCGATCTTAAGGCACGCCTCGCTGTGGTTGGGCAACACTTTAAAGCTTCCGAGGCCAAATTGGAGGAAACAGCGAAGGCGCTGTCAGATGAAAAGGCAAGGCATGAAACAACTCACCAAGAGTGTGCCGAGGTCCACGAGCTGGTAGGTCGGCAGAAGGATGCCCATCAAGACGAGATGGCTAAACTTGAAAGAGAGAAATCGGCATATGGGGAGTTTATGTATGAGAACGGTTTCCAAGCCGGGAAGGATTCGGTCGTTGTTGAACCAAAGTCCGGTGGTGAAGCCGAGGTTGATGGTGAGGACGCCGGCGGAAATGATGATGGGGTCAGTGAACCTGACCTTGAAATTGAGATGAATACCTGTCTGAATCTCCAATGGGTTATTGAGCGCTACGATGCCGGCTACTATGATATTGACGACCTCCGTTTGTTCCTATTTCGCAAGCTGGAGAAGTACGGTTTTGATGCCGAGATAAAGGGGATGCACGTGGTGGCTGACGAGGATGAACGCGATTTTTGTGTCTGGATGCTCCGTCGTTCTGAGGAGATGAATGCGAATCCTGATTTGCCGCCACTTTCCGAGGACAGGGCTGCTCTCCTCCGACGTGCTTATGTTAACATGATCTTGGAGGAAGAGAAAGAAAAAAGGAAGGAACTGGCCGACGTGTATCTCTCAACTCTAGCTGAGGTGGAGGTTGAACAGCATTTTGTTGACATGACTCCGGAGCAAATTCAGAGCAGGGTCAAAGCCTATATTGAGGAGAAGGCAAGGTCGACCAACAAGGAGATTGAAATTGTCAAGGTTGTCACGCCGGCTGAGGACGATGTGGATAAAGTGCGAGATCCTCGTGATGAGTTGGTTCCGGTGTCAGATGGAGCCATCGAGATTGCTGCCAAAGCGAAGGAGTCGCAAGTCTTGGAGCGACTATCCTCAGGGATCGAAGCCGGGGAAGGCAGTGGCACCGGGACTGATGTGAAGAAGGCGGCTGATGCGATTTGAAGTCCAGAAATTTTACTTGTTACTGCATTATTAATTTCGTAATAGAATATCGGAGTGCCAGCATGTTGGCATTCTTAGTAGGCAAAATATGAACAAATATGTAATCGGGGATATCAGATAACTGAGTCCCTTAGTAGGAAAATATGTAAGGTATTTCTGACATTTTTAAGAAATATATATGATATGTTTGCCTAATATCTGTTGTGATTTACGTTTGCTGTTCATATTTCAGCGATTTTGTCAAAGTGTTCTGAACTCGGTACAGATTTTACTAAGAATTGTTCCAACTCGGATTTATTCATATCATTAACCGAGTTGTAATTTTTTTGTAAAAATAATTTCCGAATTCCACTTTGATCTTTTGTAATAATTACAGCCACAAGTGCAAGTCGATATGCGAGTTTTCAAATAACTCGCGAAACTTAACACATTTTTAGGGCTGTACGGGAAACAAAATAGAAGTCACCGAACTTCGTCAGAGTTCGATTATGGAATGGCCCCAACCGATTTATATTTTTTGTATTCGGTAATATTCGGGACCCGTCAAATCATGTGTGTTGAAATGACGTTTGACGTGCGTCGCCCCCATCCGAAACATGTGTGGAGTTCGAATATATTATGGGGTGTCAGCGAGACCGAGTGTCGCAATGCTTACATCGGTACAAAAGATTCATAGAACCGAGCTTCAAAATGTTTACATCGGTATTGAGCTGCTGCTCAGATTTTCAAAAGCGAAAGCCGACAGGCCTTCAATACATCAAAAGGTTACTTCGTATATTCACCGAGGCAAAAAGAACGTCCGTGCAAAAGAAAGGTCGGCTATCCGACTTCGGACCATTCACTGATAGAACTTTTTCAAGAACACAGCATTCCAGGGATATTGATGGGGTGTCCCGTCGGGATGAGCAATCCGATATGCCCCATGGGGTAAAACCTCAGTGATTTGGTAAGGCCCCTCCCACTTTAGTTTGAGTGGTCCGGGGTCAGGCCCCATTATGCGTTTGAGGACCAAGTCTCCAACTCGGAATGAACGAGGTTTGAGTTTAGAATTGATATATCTCTCACTTCTTTGTTTGTAAGCGGCATTTCTGAGTTCGGCCCGGGTACGATGTTCTTAAAGCAGGTCCAGATTAGCCTTTATGTTTTCCGAGTTGGCCTCTTCGGTGAAATGTTGAACTCGGTACGTCGGTTCTCTGAGCTCGACTGGGACCACGGCTTCTGAGCCGTAAGTTAAGAAAAATGGGGTCTCTCCGGTAGAAGTTCGAGTGGTAGTTCGGTAAGCCCACAGGACATGTGGTAGTTCTTCCGGCCAAGCTCCTTTGGCAGCATCAAGTCGGACTTTAAGGCCGTTTTTTATGAGCTTATTTACAGCTTCCACTTGGCCGTTGGACTGCGGGTGGTAAGGCGATGAGAAGAAGTGTTTGATGTTATATTCTTCGCATAAGGACTCGAGTTGCTTGCCTTCAAATTGCCGGCCGTTGTCGGTGATGATGGAGTTCGGGACTCCAAAACGGCAGATGAGCAATTTCCATATAAAATCAACGACTTTATGTTCGGTTATCGTGACTAACGGTTCGGCTTCAGCCCACTTAGTGAAATAATCAACGGCTATGATGGCAAATCGGACGCCTCCTTTTCCGGTTGGTAGAGGACCTATGAGATCAATCCCCCATTTGGCGAAAGGCCAAGGACTGTAGATCGATTTGAGCTCTGCGGGAGACTGATGGACATTAGGCGCGAACACTTGGCATTTCGGGCATTTGCAAACCCATGTGGCAGCGTCGGTTTTCAAGGTCGGCCAGTAATAACCCTGTCGCAAGATTTTATAAGATAATGCTTGTGCACCGGGGTGACTTCCGCAAATCCCTTCGTGGACTTCTTCAAGAATGTACTGTGACTCAGTTTCACTCACGCATTTTAAAAGTGGGACGGAGTATCCCCTTTTAAACAAAAGTTTCGTTGTCCAATGTGTACCGAGCTGCTCGGATCCGAAGTGCACGAGCTTCTTTTGGGTCTGGGGGCAAGGCCCTAGTTTCCAAATAATGAATAATAGGATCCATCCAAGTCGGTGGCTTTTGTGGCGTCACCGGATCGATAGTTGCTACCTCGAAAAGTGCAGTCGACGGTTGCTCTTGCTGGCCGATTTGGACATACTCCGCGCTCTCCATCCCTGTACTGGATGCCAGCCGAGATAAGGCATCTGCTTGAACATTAAGAGTTCGGGGGATATGTTCGAGGTCGGCGGAAAATTTTTGATAATTTCCGTTTGGCCAAAGAGAGATAAGGTGTCAACCGAGGTTCTTTGACTTCATATGAACCATTGATTTGGTTGACAAGGAGTTGAGAGTCCGAGAAGACTTTAAGGTGCCTCACGTTCATGGATTCCGCCAAATTCAATCCGGATAGCAAGGCTTCGTATTCGGCTTCATTGTTGGTTGCCGGGAAGAGAAACTTTACCGAGTGACAGAATAACCGGTTTTCCGGGTCAGCTAAAACTATCCCTGCGCCTGCTCGGTTGGCTGTTGAGGATCCATCAATATAGAGGACCCATGGTTGATTATCACGATGAACTGTTATGGGCGGAGTGAACTCTGCGATGAAGTCAGATAAGGCTTGAGCCTTGATCGCGGTCCTCGGTTGATAATGGATGTCGAATTGTCCGAGCTCAATGGCCCATTTGACCATGCGTCCCGAGGTATCATGTCGGTGCAGGATTTGCCGAAGTGGATACGAAGTGCGGACAGTTATGGAATGTTCTTGAAAATAAGGTCGTAATTTCCGTGCAGCAACGACAAGCGCAAATGTTAATTTTTCCATCGGAGGATAACGTAATTCGGCATCATGCAAGGCTTTGCTGACATAATAGATAGGCGATTGCAACAGTCCCTCTTCACGTATCAAAACAGCGCTAATGGCAGAATCACTGACTCCGAGATATAAGAACAACATTTCCTCGGGTTTTGGCTTTTGTAAAGTCGGCGAAGAGGCAAGCGTCTCCTTGATGCTAACGAGAGCTTTCTGGCACCTCGGTCCATTCAAAATGTTTTCATTTTTTGATTGCTTCGAAAAAGGGTCTGCAACGATCTGTAGACTTGGAGATGAACCGGTTGAGTGCAGCAAGTCGGCCGATTAGGGCCTGAACACCCTTAACCGAGGTCGGGGGAGTTAGATCTTGAATGGCCTTTATTTTGGCCGGATTGGCTTCAATTCCGCGCTGGCTGACCATATGGCCCAGAAATTTTCCAGATTCAACTCCAAAAGTACATTTCTTAGGATTTAAGACCATGGAATAAAATCGGAGGATGGCGAACATGTCTTGAAGATGCGTTATATGATCAGAGGCGTGGACCGACTTGACGAGCATGTCATCAACGTAAACTTCCATAGTGTGACCAATCAGTGTAGCGAACATTTTGTTGACGAGACGTTGATATGTGGCTCCGGCGTTCTTTAATCCAAACGGCATCATAGTATAACAGTACAAGCCTCGGGCCGAATAGAATGAGGTGTGTTCAGAATCTTCAGGATCCATAGGAATCTGATTATAGCCCGAGTAAGCATCCATGAAACTCATCAACTCATGTCCCGACATTGCATCGACCATATAATCTATGTGGGGAAGCGGATAACTGTCCTTCGGGCACGCCTTGTTCAGGTCGGAAAAATCGATACACAGTCTCCATAGCACATTGCTCTTTTTGACAAGAACAGGATTTGAGACCCACGTCGGGTATTTGGCTTCCTTGATGAACTTGTTGTCGATGAGTTTTTTGACTTCTTCTTCCAACGCCTTCTGACGATCCGGCCCCAGTTTTCTTCTCTTTTGCACAACAGGCCGGATGGTTCGATCGAGGTTCAACTTGTGGCTAGCGACACCGGGGTCGATACCCTTCATATCCTCGTGCTTCCAAGCGAAAACATCAGAATTGTGTTTGAGAAACGAGATAAGTTCTGACCGAAGAGGTTCTTGAAGATGACTTCCAATACGCAATGATTTATGGAAGACTGGTTCATCGATATAGATCAATTCTACGTCTTCTCCAGGTTCGGCTCGATCACTTCGGCTTTTTTCTTTAAACAAGGCTCTAGGGTCCAACTCGTCCTCTTCAAGAAGTGGATCCTTTCCAGGCCGACGACCTCGGTCTTCGGTCAAAGGATCCGAGGTGGAAGGATCACTGACGTGGTTGTTCGGTTCTTCGGACGCCGTGTCGTTCGAGACGCTTTGTGATGGAGAGTTGTTTGTCGAGGTGGAATGGACGCCGCTAGATGGTATGAATGTAATAAGTTCTCGAGCTTCTCTCTGGTCTCCGAAGTGTGTCCCTTCTCCTCGTGTAGTCGGCAACTTCAGAGCATAGTGAAAAATCGAAACTGCAGCTCGAAGTTTATATAATGCTGTTCTGCCGATGATGGCATTGTACTCATTATTAATATCCAGAATCTTGAAAGTTTCCATGACGAGCTTGGTGACATTCTCTGAAGTGCCGAATCTGACAGGTAAAGTGATCTCGCCGATAGGCTTCGAAATACTACCATTGAACCCTTGTATCTGATCATTGCAAGGTTGGATGTCGGCGGGATCAAGTCCCATTTTGTCAAAAGCTTTTAACATCAAAATGCTTGAATAGGCCCCAGTATCCACCATAACACGATGTAAGGGGATTCCGCATATTGGGACGGTGATAACAAGTGCGTCGGAATGAGGGTGTGCGAAGTGATTAGCATCCTCCATATTAAAAGTTATGGGACAATTCCGATTGTTGAGGATATCTCTTAAATCTGTAGTGTACACTTGTTTGTTGGAGTTGTAGGCTTGTCGGGCATAGGCTTTGATCTGTCGACGGGACAATGTACTCCGGGAGTTATTGGTATTGACACGATGGACGGTGATTTGCATCGGTTCAGGAGATCGACCTCGTTTACGTCCTCGGGCAGTTCCAGTAAAGTCTGAATCGGGCGTTTCCGAGGTGAACATAAATACTTCCTTGTCTCCTTGTCGGATGCGTTTTGGCATGGCACCTCGGTTTTCTTCATCGTCTTCATCAAAGGGTTCGATCTGACATCCCGGACCTCGCCTCTGGGGATCGGTATTACGGTAAAACTTTTTAAGTTGCGGATGGCCAATCAAACGCAACAATGCGGCTAACAAACTCAAACACTCGTCCGTGTTGTGCCCTGGCGATTTATGATAATCACAATACCGGTACTTGTCCAGTTTTTCTTCGGGCATCCGAAGTGGTTTGGGATCTGGTAAAATGCCCTTCCCTTTGATTTCTTCATATATGGTGGCTGCTCCTGCAGAATATACGGTTTGATAACCGGACTTCACATCGGTAGCATATTGTTTTCGGGTCGCTCGAACTTCAGGATCGTTGGGATCTCCCCGGGGAGGCCCCCTGAACTGAGTCTTGTTTTGTCTTTCAAAATATTTGTTCTTCTTCTTCTCATCGGTTCCCGCCTTAGATGGCTTTGGATTAAAGTTAAAGTCGGGGACCGACATGGCTTCCTCAGCTATAATATATTGCTGAGCTCGAGCGAGAAATTCCTGAAAAGTATTCGGTTTATTTTGGCATAGTGTCCAGCGGAAAATTGAGTTCGGTTTTAGCCCAGCGATAGCCATGACAAGCGGAGTTTCAGGATGACAGGGTTCCATATTCTGAACTCGGTCATTAAATCGGGCAATATAATCCTTGACACTTTCATCATCTTTTTGAGTGACATTTGCAAGAGATTCTTTTGGGATTAGGCAGACTTGAGCCCCGATGAAATGAGATCGGAAAGCCGACCTTAGTTGTTGCCACTTCCAAATTGAGTGAGGAGGTAGAGAATGGTACCATTTTTGGGCCTGAGGCCCCAGTGTAAGCGAAAACATACGACACCGGAGTGCGTCTGAGGCCCCATGCAGATCCATCCAAGAAGTATAATGACCGAGGTGCGAGTCAGGGTCTGACGTTCCATCATATAGGCCGATCTGGGGGGACTTTGACTTTCCCAGGTACAGGTTCCGAAGTGAGCTCCGGAGTGAGGGGAGAATCGGCTTCCAAATACACTTGCGCCGAGGTGGAGGCCCGCCGAGGGGGATCTTCAGGTGCCCGTTGCCGACTTTCCAATTCGGTGATTCTTCGTCGCAATGTTTCAAGTTCGGATGACTCTTGATGAGCCCGATTTCGTTCTATACGCTGCCGAAGGTCGGTCTGCGCCGGGTTGGAGGGGTTTCGGCGCTGTGCCTAAGGCGGTGACCGTCGTGAATGACCCGACTGGCTTTCAACGGTTTCTTCTTGAGGAAGTATAGGAGGATTGCGCCCAACGTCGGTACGACGTGTAGTTTGTTCTGGAGGTGGTTACGATGCTCCATCACGAGGTTGAGAGGTTGCGTGAGACGTAGTTCTTCCGCCGTCTCACCGCACAGGTGGATTCTGCGGATTTGCAGGAGTCGTCGGTATTATGGAGTGTCTCGGGGCAGCCGTCGACGCGTCGGGGATCGTTTGAGCCATTAAAGCGGTGAAACCTCGTGCAAATTCTGGATTTTGAAACAGAACAGTATAATCTGGTACAGGGGGAGCTATGACCTGTCTTCTGGCGGAGTGGGCAGCGTTGCGACTATGGCCATCTCGTGAAGTATTACCATGATGCTCTGAATGAGACATTATGGGTATGGTTGATCGGAATCGTTATTTGAGACACGCGGAGATTAACCTCAAATCACTTATGAGGCCCTTCCTCTAGCGCCAAACTGTTGTTATATGATTTTTAACAACGATATAACCAGCGATTGAGATGATAATTACGAACGGTTTGGACGTAAAGCATGTAACAATAACTCAACAATGTCCCCGGTCCGAGGTGAAGAGCCGTTATGGGCTTTTACGTGTTGCATATTAATGGGTTCTGGGATCCCCCGTACAAGTGTTGTAGGCAGTCTATTTATAGCAACTTTTTACGTACATCTTGGGATTTGTGCATTAGCTTTTTCATAAAGCTACTTTTTAATGGGCGGCAGGATCAGTGGGCCCCATTTGAATGATGAAAAATCTCGTAATTCGTGGCGGGGGTGCGTAGGTGCCTTGTCACCTGCTTTAAGAGGTGAGACCTCGGTTTGTTCTTAGGAGGTAGGATCTCGGTTCGCATCTACTTCGGTTTGGCAAGACTTTGGTCTTCGGTGATCCAGATCGGTTCTCTGTCCGAATTAGTACAGCTTCGGATAATGTCGGTTCGATGGTTAATTTCACTTAATATGAAGTTTAGGACTCTTAAACAATGCTTGCCGAGTTGGATGATAATATACCGATTGGGTCTTTAGTACCACTTGTAATGAACAAATGGTAGACATTTGTCATACTCCTTGTGAAGATCTTTCAAAATCATGGTAGGCTTGTATCCCGGTTCATTCCTCAATTTGTCTTTGATTGTACTTGAGACCCACATGGAGTTTGCTTTCGGATGCCCCCTTGTCCGAAGAATGGACACTCCACAAGTATGGACTAGATTGCATTTGCGGATGACAAAAAATTGATCACCTTTGTGTAATGATGCATATGTTCTCCATTCATAACCCGCATCGCTATAACAAACAATGATCTTCTGCTTGTCATTTTTTCGATCCATAAAAGACCGCTTATTTGCAATCACGTAGTTTTTAATGCTCTTACGAATTTTGTCGACTCCACTGAATATCTGTCCCTCTCTTTTGATGCAAAATCTCCAAGTATCAATCGATTTATCTTGCAACAACTCATGTTCTCCATCCGAGAAATCATCATACGGTACGATTTCCCTTCGTTCATTACAAAATAATACAAAGATTTATAAATAATGGAACTAGTTCAAAAATTAATGAAATAGGATATGATACAACTATACCATTCCATAATAAATTGATTAATATTATGAAAGCAACATTACCTGCTCATGTTCATCGGGAAGGATTGAACTTCATCATCCGGTCTTTCGTTTCTTTCAAAGGCAAGCATCTCTACAATATTTACTTTCCAACGATATGTAACCGAATCATGTTATTCATATCCTCATCATCCGACAAACTAGCTCTCTTTTTTTTCTTTGGCGCAATATAGCATAGCACGATGGAATCAAAATTAACGTTCGGACACCTCTTAGATATGAGAGTGTACACTTCGTCAAGCGTTGATCCAATGTGCATAGAGAACACAAACTATTCATTCTTGTACGTACAACTCCCTAGTAGATCACTTTGTGCCCCTTCCATGTATCTAACAATCAGTGTTTTAAATACCATACCTGTGGTCATACCGGTCAATCCACCGGTATGCGGTATTACCGATAGGACCGGTAATATCGATGGTATTACCGGATTAGTAAATATAATGATATATATAAATATGCATAAAAATATATAATATCAAAGGCAAAAAAAGTAAAAAAAATAAATGGCCATATCATTAATTTCAACTTCTCAATAAGATTAGAAATAAAAATCTTAACTACCAATTTAAATTTTTTATTTAAAATTAAAAAAAAAATTATTTTTTTTATTGACTGGTATCTCAATAAGATTAAAAATAAAAATCTTAACTACCAATTTAAATTTTTTATTTAAAATTAAAAATAAAATTATTTTTTTTATTGACCGGTATTTGGGACCGGTATTTTGCAGTTTTTACGGTATGATTCCGGTACAAACCGGTATAACCATAAATCTGGTATTTTGAGTATAGTTGTACCGTACCAATGGCCGGTATCCGGTATTACCGCTATCGGCTGGTACAGTACGGTATTTAAAACATTGCTAACAATAATTGGATAAATAAAAAAATAAAACTTCACATTCCCATAAAAATGTGATACAAGACAGTATTAAAGTGGTACTATATACATACAAACAGATGTACAATAATCAAGAATAGTGATACAATGATCATTTTTCTTGTTTTAGGGTGAAAAACACATTAAATAACTTAACAATAGCATCAATTTCGTATACATGAACAAGAACTTTTTTTGATCAATTTAATTAATTTAGGGTAAATATTAACAACAATATTCAAAATTCAATCCTCTACAAACTAACCAAAAATATATAAATTAAACATGACTTTTAGACTCCAAGATCCTCATACAATACATATATTACTTATTGCTTCAAATTTTGGCCGGAAAACCACAAATGTTGCCGGAAAAAAAATGAAAATTTTCGTCGGATTTGATGTCAGAATCACTTGTTTGGCCGGATTTGTTGCTGCCGGATTTCTTCTAGCCGGATTTAGTGTCGCCGGAGAGACCAACCTGCAAAAAAATAATAAAA
>CACSLK010011474.1:9212-22385 GCA_902706635.1 Striga hermonthica | reverse complement strand
CTCGTGTCTGGAGTTTACAGATTACAGTTTATTTATATATACCTGCAGTCATGATATTGATATTATCATTAATGTTTACTTTAGTATGAGTTTCTGCGGAGTACAGTGTTTCAGTACTCACGCTCCCATTATTATGATCTTTTCAGGTGACAGGGTCGGTCCGGAGGAGTGAGTGGAGCTGGTGGTCGCCGGTCCAGTACATGTAAATATGTATATATTTTTGCAGACTGTTGATATGTATATATTTGCCACGTTTTACTTCCACTGACGTTTTCAGACTTTCAAACTAGCGTGTAAATTTTCAGACGACGATCCGAGTTTTCGGGTCTAGTTTTATACAGCATCACACGCTTGTTTTATAATGATAATCCGTTTTTCATAAATGAGTTTATAGTTAACGGATTTTTAGAAAAGAAATATTTTATGTAGCATCCCGATATATGTTTCGCAAGCAAAACATAAACTTTAGAAAAGAATTTGCGAAAATCGCACTCTGGTTCTAGTAAGCTAGCGGGGTGTTACAAATTGGTATCAGAGCACATTTTTGTGTATCTGAACACTTTTTAAAGTCAGAAATTTTCAGAAAAGACCCGACCACGTTACGCTCACGCCTCCCCGACTGTCAGGTAAGTGCTGAGTTACAGTTTATATATTTAAATGAATACTTAAGTCTATGCTCACTAAAAGGGTATCAGATATTTGACCCTAGAAACCAGTAAGATGCTCGAGTATATTCAGAACTTAGTCGATTGTCCCAGTCATTTGATAGTTCGAATTTAGTATTCTCGGGTTATTTAGCGACTCGTCAAGAGATCTGTGTATTTAAGTAATCAGTCAGTTAATCTCTTATGTTATTTAATCATGTTATATGTTTCAATGTTCAGATGCCTCCTCGTAGAGAGCCAGATCACCAGGAACTCCCACAGGCCACAGTGGTCGCTTTGTTCCGCGACTACCATCCAGAAAAGTTTTCCGGCCAAGGAGATCCTCGTGTAGTAGATGAATGGGTTCAGGGTCTCGAGATTATTTTCGAGGTCATGAACTGCCTTGATCGATATCGCATGTTATGTGCCCAGATCCAGCTGACCGGTGATGCCAGACTCAGGTGGCAGGCCTATTGGAGTATGCGTCCCGGTGAAAAAGATGGTTGTACATGGGACCAGTTCAAGGAGCTGATCCGAGAAAAGTATTATCCCTCGTATTACCGAGCAAACATAAAGCGCCAGTTCTTGGCACTCACTCAGGGTACTTGTACTGTTGACGAGTACGAAAGAGAGTTCACCCGTCTCGGAGCCTTTGTACCTAATCTTGTGGGTACGGAGGCGAAGAGAGCCTACCATTTCACCGACGGACTTCGCCCAGCAGTCCGCCACAACATCGTAGGCCACAGCGTCCAGACCTACGCCCGCGCAGTTGCCATTGCATAAGAAGTTGATGCCAGTATCCGACGAGAAGCCACCCAGACACCAGCCCAGCCAGTTGCTCAGCCACCAGCCCAGCCCAAAGTAGCCCAACCATCAACAAACCAGAAGAAGAGGAAGCTCAGACAACCGGAGGACCCGTCCCAGACAATATCCAGAATGCCCAACCTGCGGGAAGCATCACCGTGGAGAATGCCTCGTGGGCCAGAATGTTTGTTTCTTTTGCCGCCAGCCAGGTCATTTCAGCAACAAATGTCCAGAACGATTACAACAACAACCGCAACAGCAACCTCAACAACAGCAACTTCAACAACAGCAGCCCAGGCAGCAACCACCACGACCACAGCAACAGCAACGCGGCAGACAGCAGGCTCGCGTCTTTGCAGTTGACTAGAGGGAGGCCGACCAGCACCCAGGTACCATGTCCGGGATGATTAATCTTAATGATGTGCCTGTATATGACTTATTTGATACCGGAGCGACCCATTCTTTTATATCACGACGATGTCTCAAAGCTATTGGGGTTCATTCCACTACCGCTGTCGATCCTCTCGAGGTGAGTTTAGCCTCGGGAAAAAAGATAGTGACTGACGCTAGAGCCACCGATCTTAGCCTTTCCGTCGGCGGCCGTTTTCTGATTACTGATACTTATGTTATCGAGATGAAGGATTTTGACCTCATACTCGGTATGGATTGGCTAACTCGATTTCACGCAGATATTCGATGTTACGACCGAGAGATTACTCTTTATCTTCCGGGAGATGATCAGATCACGTATTACGGCTCCAGGACTCGTGCTCTGCCACATGTTATTTCTATGGCGAAAGCCAGAAAGATTCTTCGACGGGGTGATTGCCAAGGTTATCTAGTGAGCCTCGTTGGAGATGAGTCAAAGGCACGTTCACCTCATGACATTCTTATCGTTCGTGAGTTTGTGGACGTGTTTCCAGACCAGCTTCCCGGAGGTCCACCTTGTCGACAGGTGGAATTTTTTATTAATCTTATCCTTGGAGCCGGACCCGTTTCAAAGGCACCGTACAGAATGGCGCCTAAAGAATTGCAGGAATTAAAGACCCAAATTCAAGAGTTGCTGAATCTCGGTTTTATACGACCGAGCATTTCTCCTTGGGGAGCACAAGTCCTTGTGTCAAGAAGAAGGACGGATCCATGCGTATGTGTATCGACTACCGGGATCTTAACGGTTGACGATCAAGAATAAATAACCGCTTCCCAGGATTGATGATTTATTTGATCAGCTGAGGGGTGCCTGCGTGTTTTCCAAGATTGATTTACGTTCAGGCTACCATCAGCTGAAAATCAAGGAGTCAGACATACCCAAGACAGCTTTTCGTACGAGATACGGTTACTTCGAGTTCGTGGTTATGCCGTTTAGCCTCAATAATGCCCCGGCAGTATTCATGGACTTGATGAACCGTGTATTTCATCCTTTTCTCGACCAGTTCGTTATTGTCTTCATCGATGATATTCTTATTTATTCCAAGAGCCAGGAGGAGCACGAGGAGAACCTAAGGGCCGTTCTTTCGACCCTTAGACGCGAGAAGTTATGCAAAATTCTCCATGTACGAATTTTGGCTTCAGCGAGTGGCCTTTCTTTGTCACATTATTACTTCAGCAGGTATTGAAGTTGATCCTTCCAAAATTGTTGCAGTCTAGAATTGGTCAGCACCGAATAATCCGTCCGAGGTTCGTAGTTTCCTCGGCCTTGCAGGTTATTATCGCAGATTTATCAAGGGGTTCTCGAAGATTGCACTCCCTTTGTCTCAGCTGACGAGGAAGTCTGTAAAGTTCGAGTGGACAGACCGTTGTGAGTCGAGTTTTCAGGAGCTGAAAAAGAAGCTTACGACGGCACCAGTGTTGACTATTCCAGATCATTCTCGGAGCTTCACCATCTATAGTGATGCTTCGAGGTAGGGTTTGGGATGTGTACTTATGCAAGATGGCCAGGTCGTTGCTTATGCGTCACGCCAACTTAAAACACATGAACAGAACTATCTGACGCACGACTTGGAATTAGCTGCAGTTGTTCATGCCCTCAAGATTTGGCGACACTATCTATACGGCGGTCAATGCGAAATCTTTACTGATCATATGAGCTTGCAGTATATCTTTACTCAGAAGGAGCTGAACATGAGGCAGCGCCGTTGGTTAGAGCTCGTCAAAGATTACGATTGTACGATCCAGTACCATCCGGGAAAGGCGAATGTTGTTGCTGATGCCCTAAGCCGCAAGGTGAAGGGTGACTTGACATACATTGTTACCCAGCAGAGCCAGTTGATTCAGGAGTTCGCCCGGATGCGGATTCAGGTGATTGATGCACTTCCTACTGCCAGTACGGGGAGTGTGAATTCCATGCAGGTTCAGCGATGCTGAGAGAGAGAATCTGGCAAGAGCAGGCTTCAGATGAGTTTATTCGTACGATTGATGCCAAGGTTCGTGTCGGAGGCGTCGAGGGTTTTCACCGAGGCACTGATAGAGCCTTGGAGTTTCGTGGCAGAATTGTGGTGCCTAAAGTCGAAGCATTGAGGAAGGAGATTTTATCTGAGGCTCATACTGCACCCTATCTAGCCCATCCATGAAGTACAAAGATGTACCATGACTTGAAAGGGTTGTTTCTGATTATATGATTCCGAGTCTTCAAGTCAGTATTGGTGGGCGAATATTTGAGGCCAGTGCCTAGGTTATTGAAATACGGGACTTCGATGTAATCTTGGGCAAGGACTGGCTCACTCGCTATCGAGCCGACATCCGGTGCTAGGGGCGTGAAGTCACACTCTTTCCTGATTTTGATAAGCCTGTCATGTTTTTTGGGGTGAAGTCGAGGACTGTGCCTCGTGTCATCTCTTCTATGCAAGCTAGGAAGAGCCTTTTTTAGGGTAGCTGTCAAGGCTTTCTTGTATCTATGGTGTCCGAGGATGATTCTGAGCGAACTCCGGAGCGAGTTTCTATTGTTTGCGAATACCTTGACGTCTTTCCCGATGAATTGCCCGGAGGACTGCCCGACTGCAGGTGGAGTTCACCATTGATCTAGTACCAGGAGCCAGTCCCGTTCCTAAAGCCCTTACCGTATGGCGCCGAATGAGCTTCAAGAGCTCAAGGCCCAAATCCAGGAGTTACTGAAGCTCGGTTTCGTTCGACCAAGTGTTTCACCGTGGGGAGCGCCCGTCCTATTCGTGAAGAAGAAAGACGGATCGATGCGCATGTGCATTGCCCATCTGGAGTTGAATGCCCATACAGTCAAGAACGAGTATTCTCTTCCTCGCATTGAGGATCTTTTCGACCAGCTCAGAGGAGCCAGCGTCTCCTTGAAGATCGACTTGCGTTCTGGCTATCATCAGTTGAAGATCCGAGAGTCGGATATTTCTAAGATTGCCTTCCGTACCCGTTATAGCCACTATGAGTTCGTAGTTATACCTTCCGGACTTAGTAATGCCCCAGCTGTGTTTATGGACCTTATGGATAGGGTCTTTCATCCCTTCCTGGACCAGTTTGTTATTGTGTTCATCGACGACATCCTGGTTTATTTTCGAGATATCGACCAGCACCAGGAGCATCTGAGGATTGTGCTAGAGACTCCTCGCCGCGAGAAATTGTATGCTAAGTTCTCAAAGTGCGAGTTTTGGCTGGATCGTGTGACATTCCTTGGCCACATTGTGACAGCGAGAGGCATTGAGGTGGATCCCAGCAAGATCGAGGCAGTTAGCAAATAGGATACGCCAAGAAGTGCCGCTTATGTACGTAGTTTCCTGGGGTTAGCAGGATACTACCGGAGGTTTATCGAGGGTTTATTGAAGATAGCCCAACCACTAAACAACCTTACGAAGAAGGCCGTGAGGTTTAATTGGAGTAAGAAGTGCGAGGAGAGTTTCCAGGAGTTGAAGAGGAGACTCACTACCGCGCCCGTTCTATCCATTCTCGACCCTACTTTGGAGTTCACCATCTATAGTGACGCTTCGAAGAAGGGTTTGGGATGTGTCCTTATGCAGCAGGGGAGGTTCATAGCCTATGCTTCGAGGCAGCTGAAGCCTCACGAGCATAACTACCCCACTCACGATCTTGAGTTAGCTGCAGTCGTCCACGCCTTGAAGATATGGCGTCACCTCTATGGAGGCAAGTGTGAGATTTTTACCGACCACAAGAGCCTAAAGTACATTTTTACTCAGATTGAGCTGAACATGCGGCAGCGTAGAAGGTTGGAACTGGTCAAGGATTATGACTGCACCATTAGCTACCATCCCGGGAAAGCTAATGTGGTAGCCGATGCCCTTAGCCAGAGGAGTTATGGCCAGCTGTATTGCCTCTTCGGGCAAGATGTTCTGCTTCGGGAGTTCGAGCGACTACAGCTAGAGGCAGTGGAGTCGACTTCGACAGCCGGGAGTGTGTTGACCGCCTTGGTTGTGGGACCGACTCTTCAAGAGGGGATAGTTGCCGAGTAGCTGAATGACTGTTTTATGTGCCGAATGAAGGATTTGGCATTTAGTGGTCAGATTGGTGGATTCACAGTTGCAACCGATGGAGCTTTACTCTTCGAGGGTAGACTTTGTGTTCCAAAGGTTTTGGGAACTGCGAAAGGAGATTCTGAGAGAGGCCCATAATGCCCCGTACACCGTCCAGCCTGGTAGCACAAAAATGTATTAGGACTTGAGGAAGTCTTTCAGGTGGCGAGGCATGAAGAGGCAGGTGGCGAGGTTCGTGGATGGGTGCCTGGTGTGTCAGCAAGTGAAGGCTAAGCACCAGAAACTGAGAGGGTTGTTAAAGCCCCTTGAAGTTCCCATGTGGAAGTGGGAGTGTGGATTTCTTGGTGGGATTGCTGAAGTCGAGAACTGGGCATGACTCTATTTAGGTGATTGTGGATAGCCTTACAAAGTATGCCCACTTTCTGCCAGTCTGGAAGACTATGAAGGCTAGTCAGTATGCCGAGTTTTTCGTGGACGAGATTGTCAAATATCATGGAGTTCCCATGGAGATCGTGTCTGATCGAGATGCAAAGTTCACTTTCCAGTTCTGGAAGACTCTACATCGGGCCATGGGAACGAGGTTGGAGTTTAGTACAGCTTTTCATCCTCTGACAGAAGGTCATTCAGAGCGGACGATCCAGTACTTGGAGGATATTCTGAGGGTTGTGGTCTTGGACCGTAGCCTGACTTAGGAGAGTGCTTTGCCTTTGGTCGAGCTGACTTACAACAATAGCTACCACTCCTCGATCAAGATGGTCCAATTCGAGGCTTTGTATGGACGTAAGGTCCGAACACCCTTGTACTGGGATGAGGTCGAGGAGAGGAAGATCATGGGTCTAGAGTTCATTCTTAGAGCTGCGGAGACAGTTGAGGCTATCCGGTAGCATATCCGGTGTGCCCAAGAGAGGCAGAAAGTCTATGCCGACCGGAAGAGGGATGAGCACGAGTATATTGTCGGGGAGTACGTCTTCTTGAAGGTCTCGCCCATGAAGGGTGTGATTCGCTTCGGGAAGAAGGGGAAGCTTAGACCGCGTTATATTGGGCCATTCGAGATCCTTGCCCGAGTCGGGAACTTGGCTTATCGCTGGCTTTACCACCTAGCTTGTCAGGAGTGCATGACGTGTTTCACATCTCTATGTTGCGGAGATACGTGCATGATCCCGGACATGTGGTGGACTTCTGTGAACTACAGGGCAAGCGAGACCTTACATACGAGGAGGTACGGTAGCCATATTGGACCAGAAGGTCCATCAGTTGAGGAACCGGGCAGTGAGCTTGGTGAAGGTGCTTTGGAGCCGACAGAGGAGTCCGAGGCGACTTAGGAGAAGGATGCCGAGCTTAGGAGGTGATATCCGAACTTTGAGTTTTGAGTTTCCCTTTGTATTTTTATCGCTTTCTAGAGGTTTTATTTTCGAATTCTGAGGACGAAATTCTTTGTAAGGTGGATAGACTGTAACACCCCATTTGAATATGGAATAATTGGATTATTTATTATTTATTGTCATTATTATTATCATTATTATTATTTAATTGCCTAATTTATTATTGATATTGTTATTGTTATAAATATTATTGCTAAATGTCTAATTGCTATTAATGTAATTATTAATATTATTATTATTATTGTTATTATGTGTTTAAATGTTATTTATTAATAAATATTGTGTGATATATATATGTATTCTAAGTCGTGTATTTGTTTATGGTCGTCTATCGAATCGATCGAAATTCTTGTTATCTCATTGTATTTTTTTTAGCCCGATTAAATTGTTTCCAGCCCAATGGTATTTTAAATCCTTGGCCTTTTATATGTATTCCCTTTGGCCCAACCTAATTGTTTTAAGTTGAGCCCAATGTCTTGTATTGACTAAGGCCCAAATTCTTTTAATACTTTCTGGCCCAATTCAGATGAATCTCTTCTTCCTACCCGTTGCGTACGACGACCAAGTCATCTCCCACCTTGCGATTTTCACGTGATTGTCCTCTCGCACGTTCTCTTCTCTACATAAGACTCGCTCGAAGTCGTTCTCCTTCATCAGATCACAAGAGTTCAAATCCCTGCTCTCATCTCTCTTATTCATTGTAAAAAACAAAAAAATATATTATTGCAAACCTGTAACTTATCCGGCGAACCACCATCATCTTCGACATTCCCTCAGCCCAGAAACCACCGCAGAATGTCGTCTTCAGCCCTTCTCATATGCCCTGACCGTTCGCCGACGAGCCCATGATAGAAGCTCTGTTCGGGAGACACCAGTGGACCGTCGCCATTCTTTCCGGCAACCACAAAGCTTCTTCGAGCAGCGTGCAGCACGTTCGTTGAGGCAGATTCTCACTGTTAACTTCAGTTAAACCTTAATACCGTTCGCGAGCAACACCTTCGAGAGAGTCCGAGTACTGTTCGTTCGACCCGATCGTTTTTCGATAAACTCATGGATTCCCGAAGACGGGTAATCCTTTCGAACCATTCTGTTTTATTGTTCGTGCTATCATGTTGCTAGAATTAATTGCTTGTTGATTCGACTATCCTATATTTGGTTGGTTCGTATATTCGTTATTTATTTCGTATGTGCGTGAAATTTCTTGGATTATCGGAACTCTCGTTTATCGTATTAATTGAGTCTCGTTGATGCTGTGTTGAATTCGTGTGATTTCGGTGTCTCGTTTTGTCGTTTCGAGCCTTGCCGTCGTCGTTGTGTCATTCGTTTGTTTTTTAGCTACGTATTGGCGTTTTGACTTTCGACCCTTTAGAACCGTCTTTTAATGTTATTCGGGACTTTGTAAATGTGTTATTTTCATAAATGTTTTATATTCTGGTCCCGGTTGTCGTTGGTAGCGGCATCGTCGAGTTCGGGTTCAATTTGCTGTTATTTCACAAGTTTTGTAAATTCCCGAGCTCTGTTTCTCAAGTTACAGTAGCAGGTTTTGTTCTAAAAATTCATTTTTTAAAATTTGCAATTTAAGTCTCAAATAGCCTTTGTAGTCCAACGGGTTCTGTGCGCAGATCCTTGCGAGAGGTCCCGTTCGACCCTTGGTGCCTGCACTTCATTTTTATTTCCCTATCTGGCGCGTGCACTTTCCAGTCCGCATTCGGCCCGCGATTTGGCCCAATCTCTCCCTCAGCAACCTGGCCCGCGAACCCGCATCCCAGCCCTCTCTTAGCCTGCGGGTTTCCCCCATTGAGCAGTCCTAAGTTCACGCATTTTTCGGCCCAAGTGCATGCCAGGCCATATTCCCTTGAGAAATCTTGGCCCATTTCGCGGTAGCTTTGCCCAGCACGGCCCAAGTGCGACTTTTTGCTATTTTGAGTTCCGAAAGACCGTTTTTAATGCCGTTTTAAATTATAAAAATTATTTTCAAATGAAAAAAATTTAGGAAAATTATTGTAAGTCCCGAGACTCCATTTTTGTTCTCCGAGTCCTATTTTTTAAAAAATGATAGAGTTCCAAGTCCACGAAAAAACCGATTAAAACTCTTAAGTCTTAATTTTGATTAAGTGTGGGTTTTATGTTAAATTCGAGTAAGTGAGATAGATTATTATAAATTATCTCGCTTAAATGTAGGTGTTTGAGGAGTCGAGCCTCATCCTACGTACTTGCTTTTTTTTGTGCAATTTTCTACCGAAATTTCCAGGTGGGTTTTATTTTAAAAATTCCTATGCCTTTAATGTTATTACCTTTTTAATTGTGGTATGATCAAGGTATACATGTGAATCATGTAGCCTTCGGTGTGAGCTGTATCGGCCACCGGACGGTTGTCCCTGTAGCTATAGAACGTACCTTCGAGTAGTCTCCCTTGAGAAGCCGTAAGACCAGGGCTTAGGTCCCTCGGCCGGTGATCCTCATTGGTAAGTCCAAGGCAAGGCCTTGGCCGGTGGGGTGGTTTACTCCTACTGGCTGTCACTCGATGTAGGACCGGAGGGCATTCGATATATAGTCAGCAGTAGTCTATGCGTAGGTGTGCACATGAGTCTGATTATTGTATTATTGATAGGAGAATGGGATAGATTATTGTTTTGTATACATGCCGAGACCATACCTTTTGATTATTGATTACTATTGATTATTGAAATTAACATTTATCGCATAGCAGTGAGCACTACTGTTTCCTTTATGCTCATCCCCACCTGCTCTTCATTGATGCAGGTTAGTGTCGTGGGCACGACTGAGGGAAGCGAGTGTGGTCATAATAAATTGTTACTGCATCTACTTGAAACAGAATTATTGCTATTATTGTTTGTTTTGATTACTGGATTATTGTTAGGGAATGTTTTCGCTAGGATTTTATGAGTATTGATTATTGAACTTGGTTATTTTGGATTATTGATTATTGATTAATGAATACTGAGGATTGAGTATTGATGATTGTTTGAAATTGATATTGGTTTTGAAAATGAGTAGCGTCTCAAATATTGTTCTTAAAAATAAATTCGAAATATTTATTCCAAAATTTTGGCAAATAAAAACATGGGCGTTACACCTGTACATCCGTTACTTCCAGAATTTTTAGCTATCCAGCTAGCATCACTATATCCATCAAGTACCCCAGGGAATTTGCTATAGTGTATAGCCAGTGATATTGTGCCTTTAAGATACAGAAGTACCCTATCCAAGGCTTCCCAGTAAGTTCTATTAGGACAGCTTGTATATCTAGCTAACTTTGACACAGAAAACGAAATATATGGACTCGTGCCATTAACTAAATATTGCAAGCTTCCAATAATTTGAGAATATCTCAACTGATCCACAGAAACACCACTTTCATTTTTGAAAAGAGCCACAGATGGATCATATGGAGTTTTAGCAATTCTACAATCATTATAACCATATTTCTCAATTATTTTCTCAACATATTGAGATTGAGAAATGGCTATACCTTTAGTTGAACGAATCAACTTAAGGCCAAGAATTAAATTTGCCTCTCCCATATCCTTTATTTCAAATTTACTCTTTAGAAATGATTGAGTCTCTTCAATTATTTCATAAGCAGATCCTATTAATAGACTATCATCTACGTACAAACATAAGATTATACAATTATCACCTTTAACCTTAAAGTTTATGCATTTATCACAAAGCCGAATGATAAAATTATTTTATCAAACTTTTCATACCATTGTTTAGGTTCTTGTTTCAAACCATAAAGAGATTTAACAAGCTTGCAAACTTTATGCTCGTTACCAGGAGCTATAAATCCCTCAGGCTGATCCATGTATATTTCTTCATCAACATCTCCATGTAAAGAGGCAATTTTTACATCCACCTGATGAATATAGAGATTATACACAGAAGCCAAAGCTATAAGCACATGGATAGTAGTTAAACAAGTAACAGGTGAATAGGTATCAAAGTAATCTAATATTCCTTCTTTAAACTTATCAATGGTTCCATCAGAATTAAGTTTCCTTTTAAAAATCCATTTACAACCAATTGTATTACACCCCGGAGGTAGTTTAACTAACTCTCATTTCCCATTAGAGACAATAGAGTCAATCTAACTTTTGATAGCTACTTTTCGATGCTTAGCTTCTAGTGAAGTCATAGCATCTTTGAAAGTTAATGGCTCGTCCTCGATGTTGTAAGTCATAAAATCACTTCCAAAATCTTTCATGATCCTAGCTCGTTTGCTCCATCTAGGTTCATCTAATTCTGTTTGTAAAGAATCCAAACCACTTAGATTACCCCCACATTTGTCATCTTTTCCACATGTTCAGGAATTGATGATGATGTAAGGGCCGCATCCAAGACATCATTTTGGGGTATTCCATTCTTCATAGAAAAAACATCCTCAAAGAATGTAGCATCACAGAGTTCAAAACTTGTGTTTACATCTATGACAACAATTTCTGATTTAACAACCAAAAATCTAAGAGCATAGCTAGTTTCTACATATCCCAAAAAGACCGCATCAATAGTTTTAGGTCCTAGTTTTTTCCTTTTGTGCTCAGGTACTAGAACTTTTGCAAGACAGCTCTTGTAATATCCCGTCAGTTTATTAATGTAAATCATGTTTTTAGTTCCGATATATTAATATTGTCGAGTATTAATTTTCGGAATTAATCATTTCAGTCGAGATTACCGAAAATTTATTTTCGACATTCCGTTTACGTTCGGAATAATTTTGGTAATTAAGCATTATGTTTAATTAATAATTAAACATAAAGAGGTGATTAATTAATAAATTAATCACATTTAAGGCATTAAAACCGTACCAAATTTTCCAAATCCTCCTCTTTATTTTTATTAAGCCGTAAGTGGGATTTGTGGGAAAATAATCCTCCTCCTTAAACTTATACGTGTCATCATGTGGTTCAATTAGAGATGACTAATCTCAATTTTTCATGACTAAGCTATGTGGTTTATTAGGTGTCATTAAGGGGTGAAGCCACCAAATCACTCGTCACCCTATCATTTTCCGATCGGTTTTATATATAAGTGAGTGTTGGGTGAATTTTTCCCACTTCTTTAGCCATATATCTTCTTCATAATTCAGCATATAGAGAGAGTAAGTGAGGTAGGAGTATATCACCGTATTACCGTACGTGAGAGTAAGTACCGCTAGCCCAGCCGAGTACAAGCTATCGCACCGCAAGCTTATCACACACGCACGCCGCACGCGAACATCACGCACGAAGCGCCGAACGCCGGGAATACCTGGTGTGGTTCATCGATTGAGTAAGAGGTAGCTTTGATTACCTTGAGTTATTTATGATAAGGGCATATTAGTTCGAATTATGAATTGTTCATGGTGCGGTTTTAGGCATTTTAGCCGTGCGTGTGCGTCATGAGTGAGCTCATGTTTTAAGCGTATGTCCCTTGAGCATTGATCATGAAATTAGCCTTTTTATTCAGTATCATGTTCAGTTATATTATGTTCCTCGGAAGGTGTTCATGTTTATGTGATGGTTTCGGCCAAGGGGACGTGGTCGCGCATATAGCGCACCACAGGCCGTGCATGTTCGTCAAATAGATTAAGTTCAAGTTCTTCGAGCATTTTATGCTATTATGTTCAGTAAATCAGGTTTTATGAGCAGTCATGTATGATTTGCCAAGAGAAAATGAGGTTCGGTCGTGATACGTCTTAACGCCATCGGCGGCGCACGGTGCGTCCGCCGCGGCCAAGTTCAGTCCATTGATCAAAATTCATGTTTTTAGTTTAAATCAGTCCTTATGTTCATGTTATGCCATCTGAGGTTTGATTGTTCGAGAGTTGTTGTCGGACGGCCGGCAAGGGCCGGCCGTGGCCGCGCTGTCCGCACCCAGCGGCAGCAGCGCGCC
>CACSLK010011421.1:8026-22924 GCA_902706635.1 Striga hermonthica | reverse complement strand
TGGAATTGATAGAAACTGCAAAACACAGCTTTTACAGCATACCTCTAACAGTTGGGCCTAAAATCACTAGAAATCACGTTGAACTTAGAGTTTGAGTTTCGACTTGAATCGAGATAGATAGCCGGTTGAGTAGAGAACCCTAGTTCGGCCTTTTCCCGGTCAGTCCGGATGAACTCTGGATCAGGGTAGAAAAATTGTGAGTTGGTTGACGTCGTGTCTGTGCGTATGTACCCGGACCACGGTTAGACTGAGTTGCATCAAGTCAGACGAGCAACCGACCGGCTCAGATCGAGCCGCCGGTCCAGTTTAACTAAATCGGCCCGGATAGTCTGGACGATTCAAGAATAATAGGTCAAGAAGTCGGTTTGAGCGTGAACTGAGTTTCAGTATTTTTCCAAACCCAGCCAGATAAGTCAGATCAGAATAAGCTAGATCAGATAGAATCAGTTAAGCAGACCAAACTTAGAAATATTTCAAAGAACTCTAGAATGCCTCAAAGTCAACAAACCTTTCCAAAATAGCTCAAGTCCTTTAAATCCAGATTAAATTATTTTATAATCGAGCGAGAGAACTTAGTAAGATCAGATAATAATAATAAGAATCAAGTTTTCAGTTTGAGCTTAGTACTTAGTACTTTCTGCTCAATAATTTGTGTAGCTTACGGAGAGTCGAGCCTCCGACAGCTACCATTCAGCCAGCACTTGCATCAGTAGCAGTGTACCAGGTGGGGGTCATGTATTGGTTATACATCGTCTTTAATTTCCGTACCATGTCCGAGGTATGTATGAGAAATAGTTAGATCACCATGAGGGAGGCCGTGGCGGGCCTTAATGATCCCCCGTGGTTCTGAGGGAGGCCTTAATTGGCCTTAATGATCCCCCGGAGTGTGCACATGATTGGCTTTTAAGCCCCAGGGTCTTTATGACCACCAGATGCCCTAGTTACAGTTTCAGTTCAGGTCAGTTCTTATATACTTAAAGTCATGATATTGTTATTAACGATGCTGTATAATTAAGTACTGGTCTTTGCGGAGCATAGTGGTTTTGCTCACGCCCCCATTACGTTTTTCAGGTGACGGAGCGGCGCGTGGTGCGTGAGGTTTCAGTGGTGGTCGTGGTCATTAGCAGTCTTTTTGTAACGCATCTACATGTGTTTTATTGAACATGTACTATTATTACTATGCGTAGACATATTATGTTTCAGCTTCCGCACATTTCAGACTTAGTATGTATTATGAGATTATCAGACTTATGCATGTATAATGCCTTTATCTCCGTGGTACATTTATATAACGGATTTGATTAGGTTGCATGTATTTATTTACGTCTGCATGAGAAAGAGTTTAAGTTAGTAGCATCCCGCGAGTTAGTATGAGTATTTTCGAAAATAAAGTTAAAGAGTTTTTCGAAAATAAAAGCAAAAATTTTACTCTGATTTTATAAATTCTAGAATAATTAGACGGGGTGTTACAAATAGTGCTCACCACTATGCAATAAACGTTAATGCTAATAATCAACATTAATCAATAATCAATAAGGTATGGTCTCAGCATGTATACGAAGCAATTATCTATCCCAGTCCCCCGCCAATAATATCAATAACAAGACTCATGTGCACACCTATATCAATAGACTACTGTCATTAAAATATCGAACGCCCCTCGGGTCTTACAACGATGCATAGCCAGTAGGAGTACATCTACCCACCGGTCGAGCACGGCCCTGACCCACAACGGGAAAACGACCGAGCACAGCCCTGGTCTCATACCTTCGACCGAGCACAACCTTGGTCTCATGCCTCGGCCGAGCACCGCCCTGGTCTCACAGTCGAATAGGAGAGATTACCCCAACGGGATCCGTTCTATAACTATGGGGATAACCGTTCGACGGCCGGTACAACTCACATCGAAGGCTACATGATCCACATGCATACCTTGATCATACCACAACTAAAACAGTATTAACATTTAAGGCATAACAAGTTTTCAAATTAAAACCCACCTGGTGCCGGATGATAAAGCAAAATAACCAAAAAGTCGTCGGTGGTTGAGATACTGCTCGTCAGACACCTACATAAGTCAAGACAGTCCCATATGCAACTATCTCGACTCTTACACAAATAACGAGAATTATACTTAGTGAAATCACATCGACTAAGAAACTCGTGGAAGTTGTGGAGTTTGGACATTAGGACGACTCCTAGACTCGACCAACCAATTATTAAATCATATAAAAGCAGGCAATGAAGGTTTGACACAAAAACGGGGTCAACGAGTCTAGGATTTGTCAACAAGGCCAACTGGTGCCAAAAACGGTTAAAAGGACTAGTTCAAATTTATAAGAATAGGACCATAAGGAGTTAGGCTTGGACATTCCAATTTAAATTTTTACAGCATATAAAGGACTGAAAAACAAACCTTTTCACCAAAGAAAAACTCCTAAACATGCTCCTAACCATTTCAAATGAATTAAGCAAAAACTGGCTAGAAATCGAATTAAATTATTTAAAATAGCTATAGTCCGAATTTAAATTTGAAATTTTTACAGTAGCAAGATATCATGTATAACAGAAACATATCCAAAATTAGCCATTTTGGACAAGAACTCGATTTTATATGAATTCATTTATGAAACAACCTAGAAATAGTTTTCAAGTTTTGACAAGGCTACAGGTCAAATAAAAATCTCACATTTTAACTACAAATAATATAACAACAATATAACTACATATCCAAAAATCAAAATTTTTGGAGCAATGGACGAATTATAGTGATTTTAGAAAAGACCGACTGCAGCATGATTTTCAAAAATTCATAACTCTCATTATACACATCGAAACGACACAAGGCCAAAGCCATTGCATCAAGGACATTCCTAAGTCCAATGATCCACAGTATTTCCACGGAATATACTACGGTAACCTCGGTTCGATAATTTTTCAAAGTGACGGAAATCACTTTGATATCAAATGGCATATATATATATATCAAAATTCCACACCAAAATATATCTAAGGCACGAATTAACTCGAAACGCATACGTTCAGCAATAACAACACATATACGAGTACTTAAACACATATAGGAGCGAAATAAATAAGTCGAGGGTCAGCCCGGGTACCATTCTCGGGGTACGTTAAAAGACGGGATGAAGGAGCAAACAACACGATGGTAAGCTCGACGGCTGCGCTTCGTCTCGCCAAGGTCGCGCGGGTGGTCTGCCCTAGAGCACGGGGGCTGAGCAGTGACGATGATAAGTGGACAGCGACGATGAGCCTCAGTGATGGTCGCGAATAGAACTCAGCGATGGCGGTGACCTCACGAAAACGACGAGCAGCGACGAACGGGAGTGGGACGCGGTGTTCGAACGAGGTTCGTGAGTATGAGCAGCAAATGGATGGAGGAGCACGGCTGCGAGTGGTCGGTTCTCATCAGATGGTTGCAGCGATCACGTTGGGGACAGAGCAGGGGATCGCCGGGATAGTGCTCTGCTTGCGACGGCAGCGGGACGGGGCAGCAGTCGCGGGGCGACAAGCTTACGAGGGTCTGAACACATAATGCATATGATGGTCGCGGTGGTGCATGGTGTTTCACGGCCGACCTTCTGAACGGAAACACAAGGGAAACAGGTGATGCCGCAGCGATGGCTTGCGTTTGCGCCGGCGATGGAGCACAACATAGTGGGCGATGGACGACGGTCGGAATATGATGGTGATGATCAGAGGACGATGATGATAGAAGATGATGGCAGATGATTGATGACAAGGTGCTGCGGTTTTCTGCTGTGAAAAATAGCAAGAGAAAGAGAGCAGATCGATGGTGAAGGATTGAGAGAGGATGACTGCGGAAATTGATGATCGGAGGGAGCTGAGGGAAAAATATTTATACAGCTAGGTCTTAGAACCTTTCCAACCAAGAAAATGCAAGGGCCGTGTCAAACATACGAGTCGGGACTACTCGGTTCGATGCTTACAATTATCCAGGGCTCGGTTCGATTGGACTGTTAATCAAAATAAAGCTGGAATAATTATATATATAACACACATTTTAATTAAAAATAATACACGTAATGATATTTATTAATAATACACATTAATCAATTAGGCAAAATGGACATTTATATAATTATTAATAATAATAATAATAATAATAATAATAATAATAATAATAATAATAATAATAATAATAATAATAACAATCAATTAAACAATTAAGAGAAATTAGGCATTCAGCAACAATATTTATAATAATATAAATAACAATAACAATATTTAAGAAGGCAGTAATAGTAATAATAAAGATAAATAAATAGTAAACCCAAATAATCATTATTCAAACGGGGTATTACAGTCTATCCACCTTACAAAGAATTCCATCCTCGCAATTCGAAAACAAACACCTAGAAAGCACTAGAACGCAAAGGGAATACCAAAACAAGAGATTAGGTACTCCCTCCGATTCTCGGTCTCTCTCTTCCAAGTCGTCTCGCCCTCGACTTGACTTTTCCCACCAGACTTTGACGAATACCCCTTTCCGGCCTTTCCCTGATTGACCTCAGTAACATAAGGTCACTGGTACCTCTATACAGGTAGGGTTCTGCCTAACACACAGCTCGTCACAAAACACACATACTTCAAGGTCAAGCACACGTTCCCTCCATCATGAGGCATAAAACGTGTCATGCATCCTGTTAATTCCCAGTGGCGCAGTCAACCATCAGGCTAAGTCATCGACTTCGTCGAGGGTTATCATAGAACTGATATGACCTGGTCGTAGCCTCCCCTCTTACCACGAAACTCCTCACTTCACGTGGTAACTACATTGAAATTGAGTACATACACTCCTAAAGGTAAAACCTCCAAAGTTGCATCACTTCATTAGTCCTTCAAAGAAGACTTAGGTCAATACAATACATGTGAAAAATTCCCGGAATCGATACACATTAACACGCTAGAGACTTGGCAGCTGTGGCATGAACGGCTGGCCTGTGATGCGGCAATGCGGCACACTACGCACGGCACTTCCTAAAACTCGAGATGCATCACCGAGCATGGCACGCCTGTGCGCGGCACCAACATGCATTACACCTGCACCACCGTATACAGTAGCTACGGTTCATTCCTCGTCGGCTGTTACATCTCCCCGTGTTGATACGTACTCGAAGATCGGAAATCCCCTAGTGGTTTGCGACCCTAATCCCAACTTCAATATCCAAGTAGTCTGACTTCACTGTCGGGACACTCGCACTTCATCATGAGTCAAGTGGCTGATTACTCACGATGTTTCTCAAAACTCCTTGGCTATCCTCCTTAAAACACTTCTTCTCAATTATGTAGGCAGAGACTTCCTCGTACGATTCTCCGGCATGACGCTCCATTCATTCACAAAAGTGATTATTGAATCACACCTATCACTAGGCCCAGGCGCCCTCAAGAGTTGCAACATTGTTTGCCCTCTTGAACCCTTCCCATCGACTTAAAGATGTCATGAAACCAAAGTCCTAATTCTACGAGACCACATCATGATCAACATAAAATTAGAACTTTTAACCCCATCAGAAATCTCATCCTATGCGTGGAAAGAAAACACAAGAGAAATTTCCAAATAACGAAAATTGAATAACCAATAGAAGTCTCAAAGCGAAATTCAAAATAACCAATAAGAGTCTCAAACAAAATTCTAACTTTCCTAACATGACAAGGGAATTAAACAAGGTCTGCCAAAAAGTTACGATAAGTGCAATACTAACAAAAGAAGGAACAACTAATCATCTCAAATCCGACATTCGATCAACTGCTCAGCCTTGGTTCTGCTCGGCTTCATACTGGGCCTGTTAGAGGTATGATGTAAAAGCTCAGTTTTGCAGATTCTATCAATTCTATTTTGATATGGCCATCATGTTTCGGTTAAAGTACATATGCTTGCAGTTTATTTATTTATGCAGTCATTGAGATAGTGTGGCACAAAGTGTTTCAAACAGAAAGATCACCTATCGGTTTCTTGTAAGACTAAACTATTCGTTCACAGTCTAGACAGGCAGTGAGACCCCTCTTGGATAAAGAGTGTAGTGTATTCTCAATTCAGTTGGTCTTTGACTGGAGAATTACACTAGCACTTATGTTAGGTGTTGAACATGACCATGGAAGGATAAGATTATGAGACTCACTGATCGTTGTTGTAATCTAGACCTTTAGTAATTGATGCGTACTCTTAAGCTTTAAGATAATATAAAATGGGCATATGTATTCATCACTTATTCATTTGATTTACCAATGGTGATTCCTATTTTTATAGGATGATATACTTGGTATTTTGGTAAATAAGTGTATTTATATGATGTGCCGTTATAAATTATTTACCGTCACTGTGTCCCAGTGCGCTGGGTTGATGACGTCCCCGAAATGAGCTTAGGAATGAATATTATGTCAAGCCCTGCAGGCGGATGTGTTATCCAGCATAATGATTAAGGATCTGACTGGTACTAGTTTCAGAAATGAATAAGAGTTGATTAATTATTTTGTCAGTAATTTAATTAATCAACGGACGTTATATCTTAAACATGGGGAGATAAATTGATTAATTAGATTAATATAATTAATCAGTGGAGACGAGTTCATTGTAATGCGGAGCTAAATGGGGAGAACAATAATATTACTCTAGTGGAATGTTTTATTATTTAATTTCAAGATTAGGAATTAGGAATTAAATATATTCCATACTAAAATTCCATGAGGAGAGGAATATTCCTTCTATAATATTACCTAGGGTTAGAAGACTATGGAGTCTTCTAGAAGGTAATGAAGGTTTGGAGGAATAGGACTTCTAGACGGAAAAGGAGATAGAAGATAATAAGGATTCCTAAACCTAAATGAATATGCCCATATTTAGCACCTCCTTTAGGTCCCTATTGTAGCATATAAATACACAAGTCCCCTAGCCTCTTGAACAATTCACACGTTTTTCTTCTCCCCGAAGGGCAAAAAGAGAGAGATTCTTCTTCGAGAGAAAATTTGGTTAGCACCGTAAGGTCTTAGAAGAAGATGATCGAGAAGCTTTGGGAAATCTAATAAATCGCTCCACCAAGATTTATTAGAGATCGTGTAAAGGTCATACAATATAAGATTCAAAGGTTGTTATTCGTATCCCGTTGAATATATATATTCGTTCATCTCGTTGAATATATTCATCCCCGCAGCATCTCCGATGGTCACAAATCAGTAGAGGAAGTCCACCGGAGCAACAGGAGATTGCGGCTGTAATTCCAGAGACCAGCCGCCACCGAATGCACTGGAGCCGGAGCCCCACGCACCGCCCTAGCACCGCCCACGCACGGCCTCGCAGACTGTCGTGATGAAGATCGTGTGTTTCGATTGCCGATAAGCCGCTAACCCTCGCCTTGAATCGCCGATAGTTGTTCTTCGAGCCACAACAGCGCCTCTTGGAATGAATAAAATTGCAATAGAATTTTGGTGGAAAACTAATGCAAAGTGGAAAAACAAAAGTTCAGATTTCTATTCATAAAATTCATGATAAAAAATAACATGGGGATGGGGCCTTTATATAGGCACAAAATATGTCTAAGTCTAATCTAACTAGGTAACTAATAAAGCAATAAAATATTAGAAATCCTAAACAAGCTAGAAATCATAAAGCTAGATGGAAACTAAATCTCTTGGTGTGCACTCCAAGTAACTATCTCTCTCTCTCTCTCTCTTCCTATGCGTGCGCAAGTCGGCCAACTGCCCTAGGCGCGCACCGCCTTTGGCTTGCCTAATCCTTGCAGCATTAGGGCGCGCCGCCTCGCTGCGCGCGTGCACTGGCGCCCGGCGTGCTGCACACGCCAACATTGCCTGTGCCGTCCTCTCGCGCGTGATCACCCGCCAGTCCGCACTCCTCGAGGACTGCGGCTTCGCGCCCGCACGTCCTTCCCCATCAGGCGTGTCGCACACGCCTTCGCTCCCGGCTGCTCCTCCGCGCGCATGCTGCCCCGCCTTTCTGCATGACTCGAGGCATGAGGCCTCATCCGCTGCGCGTGCCTCCCCCACGCCGGACCTTTCCGCGCACGCGCCCGTCAACCCCGCGCTACGTGCGTCCTGCCCACCTACGTCACGCACGCCATCCGCGCACTGCTCGCACATTCACGTGCGGTCTTCCTTCGCCCGTTCTGTGTGCACTACACTCCAGTGCGCGTACTTCTGCCGTCACCCGTGCTTGCCATTTGCGTGCATGGTAGGCGCGACTCGCGGCGTTCTTGAGCTGTCTAGCCACTTCCGTATCATTCCCGACCCCTTCAAGAAATTCCTTGTCCTCAACGATGAAACTTGGGAATTGATCGCGCATCTCATCAAGGTCTTCCCACATGGCTTCTTCAGGTGGCAACTCTTCCCAATCAACTAGAACCTCCCAAAGATAGCATCCTGCTTTCCTTAGCTTGCGATACTCCATTGCACGTTTTGGGCGCATAATGATCCGACCATCGGTTGCGGTTGCTGGCAATTCCTCACAATACTTCTGCGCTTCTCCTAAACTTCTCTTGAGTTGTGAGACATGAATAACTGGGTGGATCTGCAAACTCTCCAGCAGCTTTAGGCGATAAGCTACACGACCAATGCGCTTCAGGATCTGAAAAGGACCATAGTAGTGCACTCCCAATTTAGTTGCTGCCCTTTGTGCTGTCGTACGCTGTCTGAACGATCGCAACTTCAAGTAGACATACTCGCCTGGTGCGTAATTCTCTTCTCGTCGCTTTTCATCTATGAAGGCTTTGGTTCGATTAATTGAGCCCTCAAGATTTTTCTTTAACTCGCGCAACATCAAGTATCGCTCCTCGAGTTCTCGACCGACTTCATCGTTAACCGTGCCTCCTTTCGAGTAGTTGACCAGTGTTGGCGGTTTACGCCTGTACACCAGCTCAAATGGAGTCATCTTGGTTGATTCATGGTAGGTGGTATTGTACCAGTACTCAGCCCAGGGCAAAAAGTTTTCCCATCTCTTTGGGAATTGATGAACATAACACCGTAGGTATTGCTCAAGGGTTCGGTTTGTTACCTCGGTTTGTCCATCGATTTGTGGGTGATATGTTGAACTTATGGTAGTTTGGTTCCCTGCAGCTTGAAGAATTCAGACCAAAGTTGCTCATAAAAATCCTATCGCGGTCAGAAACTATTGATCGTGGAGCTCCGTGCAGCTTCATCATATACTCGACGAATAGTCTGGCAATTGACTTCGCTGTGTAAGGATGGGTGATGGGTATGAAGTGGGCATACTTCATAAGTCGATCCACTACGACCATAACGCCGTTGAACCCATTAGAACTTGGCAACCCCTCGATGAAATCCATAGTAATGTCCTCCCAAACTGCATCGGGTACCGGTAGGGGCTGTAGTAGGCCGCTTGGTGGTCGCGACTCGGCCTTAGTGCGCTGGCAATCATCGCACCTTGCGATGTAGTCTCGAACCACGCCTTGCTGTCCTGGCCAAAAGAAGGTATTGGCTATTCTCATCCATGTGGGGCAGATACCCGAGTGTCCTCCAATCTTAGAGTCGTGGAAGTGCTGCATGATCTTCTCGCGTAGCTACCCATTGTCGGGAACGAACACTCGGCCTCGATGTAGTAAAAGGCTATTGTGCAGCTCATAACCAGCAATGGTCTCTCCTGCCTCGATCTTTTGATGCACTTCCTTACAATAAGTATCCTCTTCTTGAGCCTTTCGAACTTCCTCCCAGATGCTCCACATTGGTCCAGTGATAGCATCAAGTTCAGCCACATCTGTTCGTCGAGATAGGGCATCAGCTACAACATTCTGTCGTCCTGGCCAGTAGACTATCTCAAAGTCGAACCCCATAAGCTTCAAGAAGAACTTTTGCTGCTCGGAAGTAACGATCCTTTGCTCGAGTAGATGCTTGAGTGGTTGCTGGTCGGTCACAATCTGAAATCGTCGCCCCAGTAGATAAGGCCTCCAGCATCTTACAGCTTCGACAACAACTAGCATCTCTTTGACGTACACAAATAGACCCAATCAAGTCGTGCCTAGCGCCTTGCTTACATAGGCTAGGGGTCGCCCTTCCTGCACTAGTACGACTGCAATTCCAATATCACTAGCATCTGTGTGTACCTCGAACAAGACATCAAACCTTGGCATTGCGAGTACTGGCGTTTTAGTCATGGCGCCCTTCAGTTTCTCAAACGCCTCCTCGCTAGCTTTGGTCCATGTGAACCCTCATTTCTTGGTCATTTATGTAAGTGGCTTGGCAATGGTTCCATAATCCTTCACAAACTTCCAGTAATAGCCCGTGAGCCCTAGGAACCCTTTGAGTTGCGTGAGACTCGTTGGCTTGGGCCAGTCGACCATCACCTTTATCTTTCTTAGATCAACCATCACGCCATTATGAGATATAAAGTGGCCTAAGTATTCGACCATCTCCTATCCAAATGAACACTTGGACGGCTGATGTGAAATGAGTTAGCCTCTAAGACTTCAAGCACCACTCTCAAATGCTCCAGATGTTCAGCCCATGACTTTGAATATACCAGTATGTCATCAAAGAAGACAAGAACAAACTTACGTAGATGCTCCTTGAAGATGGAATTCATAGCGAATTGAAAAGTGGATGGGGCGTTGCATAGCCCGAATGGCATCACCAAATACTCATAGTGTCCTTGATGCATACGAAAAGCTGTCTTCGGTATGTCGGCCTTGTGGAGTCGAATCTGATGATAACCAGCCCTCAGATCGAGCTTTGAGAAATAACGTGATCCAGCTAACTCATCGAGCATGTCGTCGACACTAGGAATAGGAAATCGATCCTTGATAGTCGTGGCATTCAGAGCTCGATAATCAGTACAAAACCTCCACATGCCATCTTTTTTTAGCTAACAGTACCGGTGAAGAAAACAGACTCTTGCTATGCTGAATTAACCCCAATTCTAGCATCTCAGCCACTTGCCTCTCAATCTCAGTTTTCTGGAAGTGAGCGCACCTATAGGGATGGACGTGCACTGCATGCTGCTTATTAATCAAGGGTATGCGGTGGTCGAACTCCAGGTGAGGTGGTAGGCCCTTGGGTTCGCCTAGCACTCCTTCGAATTCCTCAAGAAGCTCGCACACATCGGCTTGCTGCTGTCCGACCTCTTCCATGTGCGGCTCCTTACTTTCGACTACTACCGCGAACATTTGACCGCCACTTCGCCAAACTCTTTTGATACTCTTCAACCCAACTTCTTTAGTTCCTTTCTCAGTGCCTGTGCTCAGAGTGACTTTCCGACCTCCAGATTTGAACTCCATAACTCCAGTTCAGTAGTCGGTGGTCACCTTACCTAATCCTTCGAGCCATTGGACTCCTAGCACGATATCAGGTCCGACCAGGGATAAAGCATAGAGATCAACCTTTACCATAACTCCTTGGAACTTGATTGGCACCTTTCGAAAGGATTCAGTGCGTTGCAGCCTCTCACAATTAGCTACTCGTACCTCAAAAGGCTAAATCTTCGTGGTTGGTAAATTCAGCTTCTGGGACAAATCAACATTAATGAAGTTGTGTGATGACCCGTTGTCCACGAGCACCATCACCCTTCGATCCTTGACCCAAGCTGGCAATCGCATCGTTCTTGGCCCTCTAATTCCGGCCATTGCGTGCATCAAAATTTCTGCTTCTTCTTTGGGCATTTCAACCTCATCCTCCTGATGTGGTTCTTCCTCAACCTCAGATCCTTCCTCATCAGAATTAGCAACTTCGATCACAAAAGCTTGCTTACATTGATGGCATGGTGTAAATTTCTCTTCGCATTTGAAACATAGGCCCTTCTTTCGTCGATGCTTGACTTCCTCGAGAGATAGCCGCCTAATCACTGGCCTCGTTGGTCGAGCGCTGATGGCCGGTCGTGCGCCCACGGTCGTATGGATCGGGCCCGTGCGTCGGTTATCGGTGAACCGGCCGTCCGCCCGTCCCCTTCGTGTCGCAACTAGATGGTCTTCGCAGCGTCGATCTACCTCCATGGCTGTGTGCATCGTGTCTGGTCGTTCTAGTCGGACTTCTGCGGCTAGATCGAACTTTAGCCCACCTATGAAGGCTCCCACCAGTGCATCCTCGGGCCAATCTTGCACGTGGCAGGTTATGCGTTCAAACTCCTTGATGTACTCATGCAAGCTGTCCGTCTGGCGAATACGTGCGAGAGCCTCATTGTAGTTATGGTAATCGGATGTACCAAAGCGTGTGAGCAACTCCCTCTCTAAGTCGGCCCATGTAATGATCTGCTGCAGCTTACGGTAGATCCTTGAGAGCCATTGCCACCATACATTGGCCTCACCATCAAGATAGAATGTTGCGTACCTTACTCGGTCATGGCCTTCAGTTTTGTTGAGTTCGAAGTATTGCGCAATACGGTTGAGCCAAGCCTCCGGATCACTACCCGTGAAGGTGGACATCACGAATCTTGGCTTGTCGGGCCTCGGCCTCTCTCGGTAACTGGATGCCTACAATCACTGGTCAAACTCGTCCTCGTGCTCGTGCTCGTAGTCTCTGTGTCGCCATTCCTCGTCACGCTCGTGCGCGCATTGCTGCTCGCGCTGATCCTCGCGCCGTGGTGATGGCGTGCGCTTGTCGTGCTCGGCGTGTCAGTGGTGTTCGCACCTCAGATAGATGTCGTGCTGCCGGGGTGGTTGCTGCTGGAACGCGTGCAAGACCTCTTCTATTCACTGCTCGAGTCGTGCCACGGCGGCGTTGGTGTTGCCTTGGCCATCGTCGAGCATTCCAAGCCTTCCCTCCATAACTTCGCTCATGCTTCGCATCTGGATGTCAAGATTATCGATCTTGTCCTTCATCTCTTTATTGGCCATTTCTTTCTTCTCTTCCCTACGCTCTTTGATTTGAGGACTCATGATGATGATATATATTATATTATTTTTTTTTTTGATAGGGGGACGAAAAAGAAGAAGAAAAGGAAAGGGAATAGGATAGAAGAAAAACACACGATCTAACACCTCTCAACGAGAGCACCGATGATAAAGATCGTGTGTTTCGATTGCTGATAAGCCGCTAACCTGCGCCTTGAATCGCCGATAGGTGTTCTTCGAGCCATAACGCCTCTTGGAACAAATAAAATTGCAATAGAATTTTGGTGGAAAACTAAAGCAAAGTGGAAGAACAAAAGTTCAGATTTCTATTCATAAAATTCATGATAAAAAATAACATGGGGATGAGGCCTTTTTATAGGCACAAAATATGTCTAAGCCTACTCTACATAGGAAACTAATACAATAAAATATAAGAAATCCTAAACAAGCTAGAAATCATAAAGCTAGATGTAAACTAAATCTCTTGGTGTGCACTCCAAGTAACTATCTCTCTCTCATCCTACGCGTGCGCAAGTTGGCCAACCGCCCTAGGCGCGCACTGCCTTTGGCTTGCCTAATCCTTGCGGCATTAGGGCACGCCGCCTCGCTGCGCGCGTGCACTGGAGCCCTGCGTGCTGCGCACGCCAACGCTGCCTGCGTCGTCCTCTCGCGCGTGATCACCCACCAGTCTGCACTCCTCGAGGACTGCGGCTTCGCGCCCCGTGCGTCCTTCCCCATCAGGCGTGTCACGCACGCCTCTGCTCCCGGCTGCTCCTCCGCGCGCGTTCTGCCCTGTCTTTCTGCATGCCTCGAGGCATGAGGCCTCGTCCGCTGCGCGTGCCTCCCCCGCGCCCGACCTTTCCGCGCGCGCGCCCGTCAACCCCGCGCTACGTGCGTCCTACCCACCTACGCCACGCATGCCATCCACGCACACAACTCGCACATCCGCGTGCGGTCTTCCTTCGGCCGTTCCGCGCGCACTACACTCCAGTGCGCGTACTTCCGCCGTCACCCGTGCTTGCCTTTTGCGTGCATGGTAGGCGCGACTCGCGGCGTTCTTGAGCTGCCTAGCCACTTCCGTATCAAGACGTCGACCCGCGCATGGCCGCGCAGACAGACGTCCTGATACGAAAGTGGTCATCAACCCAGGCGAGTCGGAGGATGAGGATGGCGACGATCTCAACATATGGTTGGACAACATGTTGGAGGAGCCTACAAGTCCAATATACCGGCCATCATGTGTACGAGATTGGCCAAAAGGATGTAGTACGAAGTTAAAGATGAAGGCTCGAAAACGCAAGACCAAGCAAGCCGAAGAAAACACAAGGCAAAGGCTAAGGAAGGGAAGTGTTGGTGCAAGTCTTGTGCGAGGAAAAGGCGAGTTTGGAGAATAGAAGCTCGAAGGCGTGGTCAACAAAGAATGGAGGCCGGTTGGATATGGCGAGCTGGAGATTGTAGTGGGTTGGATGGTTGGGATCCATGGCCATCGGGCGAGCCAAAGGAGTCGGGCAACAAAGGGGTCAAAGAAGACCGGCTATCGGGCGTATGGCGCGCATCGTGCCATGATGCGCGCGATAGGGTGATTCACACAGCGTGCGGAGTAGAGGATTGGAGCACGGAGGTCGACTAAGATGCGTTGGCATTTGGCAGTCGGATAGAACAAGGTGCACGCGGGTGGTCGAGTGATCACGCGAGAGATGGAGCAGTGCGCGGGAGCACGGTCAACAGAGGCAAACAAATCACGGGCACCGGCAGTACGCACAGTGCGACTGGTGCACACGAGTATGCGAAAGGCGAGCGCGGGGTCATTGATGGCACGCGCAAGATGACCAGAGCACATGGTCGCGCTGTAGGGGATTGGGCCGCAGACGTTAGCGGGGACGCGCCAGCAACATGCGGAGAACAGGCGAAGCGCGCTGGGCGCGTGAGTGGCGAGAACACCATCGAAGGCCTAAGCCGTGTAGGCTTAGGCGAGACAAGCGATGCACTGGCAGGAGTAGGCCGCGACTGCATAGGCAAGGGAGTACCGGGCGGCAGCACATACGCGCGGGAGGATGGCAGCAGCGAC
>CACSLK010011356.1:3048578-3059075 GCA_902706635.1 Striga hermonthica | reverse complement strand
GTGTGAGAGAGAGAGAGAGAGAGAGAGAGGAGGAGGAGGAGGAGAAGGTCTGTACTGTACAGTACTGTACTAAACTAAACTGTGAGTGATGTAATTTTTTGCTGTCCAATTCTTGAGCTATGTTTGTAAAACAAGAATATCAAACCAAATTAATATTAATTTATTTTCAAAATCTAACTCAATTTTAATTAACTACACTATTCTAATATTATTAATATATAATTAAATAGCAATCAATTATTAAATAATAACAATCAATTATTTTTACACATCATATCAACTTTAATCCACGGTTCATCCACTCACATAATTTTAACTAACCATCACTTCATATCATCTTTCTCCTAATTTAACATCAAACAAATTTTAATTATTTTATTTTAAATATTATTTTAATATAAACTTAAAATTTCATTAACAATTAATTATACATTTTTTTTTCTAAATTAACTTTAGTTAACTAAATAAACTCACTTTGAGTTAATTCATTCAAATTATTATTTTTACAAACACACTCTTAGTGTACTTAAAAGAGGCATGGGATGGTTTTCTAAAAATAAATATGTGGAGTCATCGGACAATTTCTTATGGAGTCATCGATTGGTTTCTTAAAACCGTATGAAGTAATCAATCATTTAATGTATTGACACCTGTAATTTGAAGGTATAAATATAATAATCGTCTAACAATTAGGCTTGTATAACTTTAATGTTAGTCTTTATCTTTTATTCAGTTGCGATATTAAATCGTTATTCATTAAAATTATTAATATCCTTTCAAATATTTTTTCACTATTTAAAAAATAAAAATAAAAGTCACAAAATAAGCGTAAAAGAACAATGACTTTTAAAGAGCATTAATTAACTAACTAGTGTTTTTACTTTTTACATTTTAGACTATTTTCTTCATTTTTTTCTTTTAAAAAAAAAAAAAANNNAAAAAAAAAAAAAAAAAAGAAGCATAAAGTAAGAGCATTAACTTGGAGAAGGACCACTAGATTAAGATTTGTAAAGGGTGGCTGATTTATTTTATTAAAATTCATTAATAAATGGAGATTAGTCGATTTGTGTAATGCTCGTTCGTTGCTTTTCATTGTCGGGGAGTATATTTATATTTTCGAAAGGGATTAGTCTTCGCTTGGTAAAGAGTGCTGAATTTGATGTACTTAGGGCTGCGGGCTGCAAAACGAGTCGAGCGGCTCACGAGTTAAAGCTCGACTCGAGCTCGAGTTTGACCAAACTCGAATTGAGCTCGAGCCCATATTTTGCATTGTCGAGCGGCTCGATATATATATTAAATTACTAAAATATTCCTTAAATATATTTAAATAGTATAAAACAAGTGCTTAATGGTAATTTTACTTAAAATTTTTAAGCCGAGTTCGAGCTCGATCTATTGTATTTTCTTATCGAGGCGAGCTCGAGCCTCATAAATCGAGCTCGAGCTCGAGTAGCTAAAAGGAAAAATCAATCGTGCTCGATAAGATCAATGATCGACTCGGCTCGGCTCGTTTGCAGCCCTATATGTACTCTACGATTATTGACTTTATTTTATCTACCCTTTCTCATAATTTGATAAGTTTGGTTATTTCTTTTGGCATGTCAATTATTAAAGAGGTTTTGGTTAAAGATTATAACCTATTTTAGGGTGCGATTTCTGACATAATTTTTTTTTTTATTTATTGAGTAAAGTAAATTAAAGTTGCATAAAAGTGATTATGTGGAGTTTTTAATTTGGATTTTGAGTTTGTGTTTGGAGATGAGATAAAAATGTAATGAGTAAAATTTATGTGATGCAAAAGTAGGTTATTGCATTCATGCTATCCATGTGAGTAGTGCCTCCATGGGGTTTTTAACCACAAATTTCACACACACTCATATATATATATATATATGTGTGTGTGACTGTATGCGAATGTGGTTTTGAATATGTAGCACAATTCGTATATTCGAAAGAAATTTCGAATTTTATTGAATAGATGTATCTATTTCGGAAACCCAAGGACTCAATCTCAATCATATAGATATGTAAAATACAGGATTTCCAATCCTAGCACGAAAGGGAGGGAAACGGATACTCAATTTAAAGTGAGTAAACAAAATTCCATACTCGATCTCATAGTGCTTTATTGAAAAAATCGAAAAAAAGTCCTTTAGTTAGATCGTTTTAGGAGGCCATAATCAAATGACTATAGATCGAACCTATTCAATTTTTACAGTACGATGCTTAATCAAAAAAGGAAAGAAGAAATCTGGTCTACACTATGCCCCTGGCCTTCCTATTGGTTCACCAACCAGCCATTCAGTCTAACTTTCTATTCGACTTTCGAGTTGAACCTAAAAACCCTATGGGGAAACTATCTCATAGCATAGCATCTGTTTGCTGTAAAAGTAAGAGATAAGTGTATGAATTTGATAGTTATAAATATGTAAGGGCACCCGCATCGCGTGTTTTTTGCTGCCATTTACGGAGAGAGAGGCGTTAATTGGATGTGGCCCATTCATTTAATGTGGGCCCCCCCACTCCCGTTCACTACTTTGAACGCATTAACTACTTTTTTTTTCTTTTTTTTTTTTGTTTTAAATGTCATTAAATGCATTTTTTATTTATTAAAATCATTCAATTTTTTTTATCATATACTTAATTTAATTGTTATCAAATCACACTTTTCAATGTAAATCAATGATTTAAATTTTTTAATTTTACATTTTTTTACGCCTATAAATGTACCACGATTTCAAGATAATAGATTTTTTTTTAAAAAAAAAATCAAGATCGAGGATTTCAAGATTATATTCGTAAAAAATTCCGAGATACAATGCAATACAACTTTTTTTGCTACCAACTTTGTGCAAACTTAGTTGAGCATATTTGGACTCGATTAATTACCAATTTTTCTTTTTTTCTACTCTTTTTATTTTGAAATTTTAATTTAAGTTTTTTTATATAATAATATTTTTGTTGTATTTTTACGAATTTTAAATTAAGTATTCTAATTAAAAAACAAAATTTATTTTTTATGAAGAATAAAATATAAAAATAATATTGAATGAGTGGGTAATGAGTCCCATATATTTATATTTAAATGAATGAACCAATATAGGTGTGTGTTTAAATGGAGAGATGTTTAGTGAAAAAATGACGTGGAGATTATGTGGATGAGAGATAGTGTAAATCGTGATTGAATGAATGTTAAGGGAATGTATGCTCTAAGTAGGTGAATAGTAAATTTTATTGATGTGGTCACTGTTCTAAAAATCGGCCTAGGCGGTGCTCAGGCGCCTCCGATTTGCACAAATCGAAAAAAAAATCGGCCTGGCGCCTAGGCGGCCCTAGGCGCTCCTAGGCGGCCCTAGGCGCTCCTAGGCGGCCTTGGCGGGCTTAGCAGCCAGGCGGTTAGGCGGCGCCTAGGCGGACCTAGGCGCTCCTAGGCGGGCTCAGCGGCAATTTTTCATTTTTCTTTTTTTTTAGTTTTTTTAATTTTTTTAAATGTTAATTACATCATTTTGTTCTCAAGTTTTCTTTAAAATATATTAATTTGATTATTTTGGACTTAGGTGTGTCGATTTATTATAAGTCGAGATAATTTTATTTTGTAGATAGTTAAAATAAATAAAAAATAATGTATTTAATATTGATTTCTAGGCCCCACCTAGGGCCCGCCTAGGCGCTCTAGGCGCTGGTCGAGCGCCTAACGGGCGCCTAACGACTTTTAGAACACTGGATGTGGTATGTGAGAATTATTGATTTATATTGTTTAATTATATTGATAATATTGATGAGAATTAAATTAGTTTATATTTGATTTGGATTTTAAAGGTAAAAATATTATTAAAATTGTATAGTAGATTTGAAGTGGATGTAATTTGTTAAATTGGCATTGAATTTATATCCAATCGCACATTTGTCCCACTTAGTTGGTCTTTATTTTTTTTTTTTTTTTTCTATCCCACTTAGGTTAAAGCCCCTAAGATGGGTTTAAATACAAAATTGAGTTATTATAGTGGACACAAAAATAAAGGTGGAAGGGCTTTGTGAACACTTTGTCTATGACATTAATTGCACAAGTTAATGATAAACTTTAATCTTATTATAAATAAAGGTTCAGTGCGTCAATATTTCTTTCCGACCCTTGTTTTTATTTGACATATTCAATATTTCGCTTTCAAAATAATCTTGCAACGTATTAAACTTCAATGATAGTTTAATTTAATAGTTTGTTGGTAAAGGAAAGGTAAAAGAAGTGCTCATTTGATTCATTTTAGAGATCCCACGAGTATAAAATTTGAGGCTAATGATCAGATAACAGAATTATGAATTTACCAAAAACTGCACCCCAACACATGTAACACCCGAAAACGAGATAAATCGAACTCTTCTGAAGCACGATCAAGGCAGTCAAGGTTCATTTGACTTTTAGCAAAGACTAATACGAAAAAGTGTATCACCAAAGCTCGTGTTTTGTTTTTCCTGTTTAGTCGGTCTTTTTGTCTGGCTCGTCAATGGCAGCTAGTCTTTCGACCAGGGGAGGATGTGAATAGTGGTACGCGGAGTACAAATGGTCAGTGTTCATAGCTGATAGATTTTCTTCCTGTTGAACAAAAAATAAATAAATAAAATAAAATTGTAAGATCTCCAAGTGAAGCTTTTGGATCGACAAGAAAAAAAATAAAATAATATTAATTATACCTACTTTTGTTAATACCCAAAGACTCAAGAATACTGATGCTCAAGACCCTCATGGAAAACATTTTATTTTATAGTCAATACTAGGAAACTTATACCATCAACCATTTCTATTCGTGAATGAGAGCACACTATTTCTACGGGTAATCAATAGATTTTATGGATAGACCCGAATTATTTAAAACATATTAATATATTATGGAAATTAGAATACAATATACCTGCAGCTTGATCAACCCAGCCCGAAGAGGTACCGCATAACCGAGCTTCTTGGCAAAAGCATCAGCCTATGTGAAGTAAACAAGATACTAAGGTTCAAAACAAGAAAAATGGTTCCAATTTGGTAAAAGAAGCTTGAGCTGTACGGTCGAGATCAACTTAGAGGCATAAAAATGAGAGGCTACCTGGAACTCAAATGCCCTGCTAACGAGATTAAGTAAGAAGCTCACGATATGCTGAAGAGGCATAACAGTATGCTGCCAATCACCAAGAACCGGATTAACAGGCATATAGGACCGAGCAAGCGAATTGACTTTCAAATAAAATCCTACGTTTGCAATCAAGCATAAAAAGTACAGCAGGAAATAGTGTTGGTTTTGATTTGACAAAGTAATAATTTCACCGTTCTAAGAGTAAAAACTCGATAATCATCCAAAAAGAGACTTGAGAAGGGTTTTGCAATACGTCTTTTACTTCAGTAATGAATGACCAACATATAACTGCAGATACCACCCATCAAGACAACATTATCATAAGACCTTCGAACTTGAAAGATTAAGCAATCAAACGTACGAACAGACGCTAACACGTGCAATACGTGCCACACACTAGAGCACCAGCTGTGACTGTTCTATATGAGGATAGATAAACCACTCAAGTTCATCTTAATACCTGAAATAAGATAAGTCCAATAAGGACTGGCTGCGTGTCAAACCCAAAACTCTGGAACAGGTCTTTAGAGTTTCTAACCAGAGTGTATCCTCCAAACTGCAACAGTGTCAGGATCTGCGTAGCCAATTAAATCACTGGTTAAGATTGAAAAAACACTAAGACCTGTTACTATGACCATAGTATAGTATATATACAACAGCTAGTCACTTTATATCCCAGTATAATAACAATGGGCAAGCATTAATTATAATTGTTACAGAATAGAAATTCCTTAAACAACGAAAACTGAAACATGCCAACAATTAGTTCGTGAATACTCTTTTTCATGTACAGATAACAAATGTATCACACGAACAGCACAGAGAAAAGAACAAAATTGCAAACCTAACATGAAACAGCCTCAAAACCTTCAATCCAACTTGGGCGCAGTTAAAAGTAGACTGGGCAAAGTAACATTGATTCAGGTTAATGTAAAACAGAATAAACAAAGCAAATTAAGTCTGACCCAGATAATTTCAAGCAGATTAAAATTTTCACTAATCCAAAAAAGGCATGGATATCGATATCTGGATGTCCAGCAACCAGCATAACCAGAATTTTTTGAAGAGGACAACCAATACAATGAAAACCAAGAACGCACACCAAAAGAGGAACTAAATGAGCAGACACAAAAAATAACAAGGTAAGATAATTCTGTGGAGGAGACTCACATTTTTTATATGATGCAGTCTTCAGTCCATAAATTAAGGATAAAGTAGGAAGAAAGCAGTGAAAATGAAACACTAACCTAGTCAAACTTCAAATCATTGACTCAATAAATAAATTAATCAACTGATAATGGAGCTGGCATTCAATATCACCAATGTATATCATAATAATTGGAGAGAAACTTCATATTTAATATGACATGTCTTCTGAATTGAAAATTACTCAATAAAACTGACATTACAGAAATAAAATGCAATTCCCCATCATAAGACAAGAAAAAAATATGATCATAAAAGAGCTGAAAACATAATATGATTTTGTTACTGCTGATGTACCTGAACTGCAACGAAAGAGTACATAGTATGATTGAGCTTCCAGTGACCCAGTTCATGGGCAATAACAGCTACAACCTCTTCCTCATTCTTACACTACATTTAATTTTCAAACAAGTAAATTATTACACAAGAGAAGAATAATTTTAAAGAAGTAGTAAGCTTTAAAAAAATTCAAAAAAAATAAAATGAAAGTAAATAAATAAATAAAAATTGCTACCAATAAGAAGAAAAAGCAACAGCGAGAAACTTGATAGACAAAATAAGGAAAAAAATCAATGATGGAGTATGTGAGGAGAAAAAATGATCAGGAAGATCTTGTGCTACCAGCGAGAAATAAAAGAGAATAGATTAGAGATCCTAGGCTCCAAAATCATAGGAATTTTATATCTTAAAATCTGATTTGCTTACGATTGCAATAGATACATAAATTCGACATCAAATTGATAAGGTGAGTTGTAAAAGTTATTACATATTAGCCTTTGTTTTAGCAGTTCCTACGGTCTGAGAGTGGAGTTATTTCATCAGCTGTTATTCCAGATTTTATTATGCTGTAATTATAAACATTTCTTCAATTGGCTGTTAACGCCATCAGAACTTTTATTTGCATTCTAGCACGTATAACAAAACCGTATGAGCTTTTAAGAATCTGGCCCAACTAACTTGCACAACAGAAAAAGAAATTCACAGAAGAGATGAATATATATACCCAACTCAGAGGACTTACCAATGTACAAATGCCATAAAGTATAAATGAATATAAGTCTACATCAAGCGCTTCTAAGTTTATTGAGACAAAACAAAGCATAATGCTCCATACCTGTTGAATTAATGTGTCATAAAGCACAATTCGCTTGTTCTTGAAAAATCCATACATGTAAGCCTGCAGCATAGGCCATAAAATGAGACTAAAATGTAGGACAACAAAGAATAGAAGAAGTAACTTACACGGTTATAGAAAATGCACGAATACAGAAAAGGAAAGCACACTCACATTGCTGTGGCCCGATCTTGTTGATCCATCAACAACAAACAACTTTTTCAATGGAAATTTAAGAGATGAAGCAAGATTCTCAATTTTGGTCCTAAGATCTCCCTCTGGAAGCTGCTCGGTAAAATAAATAAACATATAACTAACACATCGAGTTCCATTTAGAATATAACCACTTTCAAAAGCAATACTATTTCATAGTATAATTCAAATCATTTATAAAAATCCTACTACTTACAGGAGTAAACTTGTTGAAAAGTGGGGCAATGAGAACTGGGTAAATAGTCATCATCACGAGAGACACGATAAGCATAAATGCCCAAAGATATATTGCCAAATACGGACCTCCTTTCTGCATTCAAACACTTCTCGAAAATCACGATACAGTTCACTACACTATCAATTTTACCTTTGTAAATATATATATATATATATAGAAAGAGAGAGAGAGAGAGAGAGAGAGAGAGAGAGATTTAAATTTCAATTAAATTCAGGAAAATGGAATTAGAATGGTAATGTCACTTCAAATTCATAAGGTTTCATTGATATCCCGTATATTCTTACTGACAAAATACCTGCACAATTATTATGATAGCAGCTACAATAGGTGGACCAATGACAACAGATAAAAGAATTCCTTTGATCATATCCCTGAAGAATAACCATACTGTTTGCTGCAAAAACAAAGGAACGCTTATCACCAGCGAGTGTGAGTGGGGTAAGATTTCATACAACGATCGAGTTAAAAACGTGAAAGTTGTTATTAAGTGTGCAATATGACCAAATGATGAAACTACCTTGTTGAACCCATGGCGTTCCTCGATGACAAAAGTAGAGTATAAAGAAAATGGCAAATCAGTTAACTGCACAGGGTTTCCAAACCACACATAGTCAGAAAAAAGCTCAAGAGGCAAGCAAAGGTCAAGACATGTACTGACATTTTACAATGATATTAATAAACATATAAAACTTAAGAAAATACTTAAAAAGAACAATACTTAAAAAGAACATGAAACAAACGGAGCTCATTTTTTCACCTGTGACCAAAACATAAAACCAGCTAAAAATACAAGAGTGTGCAATATCTCATTTTCTGGATTGAGGGCAGCAAACACCAAAAGCTCTTCAGATTTCTGTATTTGAAGAAAATAACAAGAATTATCAAGCCACAAGAAAGTCAGAAAACACTAAGAAGGTCTTATGAAGAGACTCACCTTCCAAAACCAGGGCAATATCCCAAAGTACAAAATTGCAGATTCCACAATTATGGTTACAAATTCGTGCACAAAATGGAAATGGCTGACACAACAAAGGACAACAACCGTAACACAGCTGGTCAGGAATGGAGGAAACTGGATGTGCAACTGTGTGCTATGTTTCGCTTGATAAGAAAAATGCACAAACCTTTTTTCAAGACTATAAGCACGGGATTTTTCAAATTTTTCTTGACTGATAACTCCAACCAACGGTTTGGGAAGAGTTGGCAACTTAAGAGCAGCATGTTGCCTCAAATCAAGATAAGTCTCAAAAAAATACACCATTATCATAAAACCTGAACATAAAGAGAAATTAGGAACAGAATGAACAAGTGACAGAAGATGAATGTACAAACAAAATTTGCTTCATAAGATTTGTTTCCTAGACATTTAAAGGAAATTAATTGAGAAAACAAAGAACGGCATTTGTGGAACTTTATCACCCCAAGATAACACACACACACACACACATGCATATATATATATTCATTCTTTTGAAGAAAAATCAATACATAGAACTAAACATTATGTTTGTCATATCAAACTCTCCAGGGGAATAGACAACCTACCCTAAAATAATACCTATGTTCTTAATTTATCTCTGAATTAAGCAATTTGCATATGGACAATCACAAAAGATATAGTACTACAAGAATAAAGTCCAAAAGGATTCCATAATTAAAAGATTACAACAATAACATACTCTGCTTACAGATATATAACATAAATCCAATATGCACTTACGCACAAAAGAATGTGACTGTGGCAAGTTAATTTTTAATAATAACTTCAATTGAATAAAACAATACATATAACCAACAAAACTATAAATATCAAATCCTCTACCCGCATTCTAATTGTAAAACATCAATATTCAATAGACACGAAAAATACAAAGACATTAAAATGTGAAGATAAGGCATACCAATATACCATGAAGAAAAAGGACGAAATCCCAAGGGGGTCAGTAAGCCCCTGGAATTACAAGAAAAATCCAAGGCATTTTTTGTGTCTTTGCACTCTCTCAAAAGGTAGACGATATTAGGTTTGTCTGAGGGGTGGAGGGATTGTTATTCTTCCCCACATAACAGTTCAAATAAAAAAATAAAAAATAAAAAAAAAAACTAATTTTCTGCATTCTTAGTCCTGCTCCCAAATCGATTTCCAAACTCTTTTAGGGTCTTATCAGTTTTTCCTCATTACGAAATGTACATTGAGGAAGAAAATAACCGACAGACATATTTGAGAATGATGCACATTATATTAGGCAATTAGACACATGTACGACAAGAATAAAAATATAAGAATGCGCCTCAAGCAGCGGAGCCTCCTCTGGTTCTACAACCCACACACGGTCTCTGCTGCGTTGCTGCTCAAGAAAAACCCCAATCATGCATACCACATACATAACTCCTTTGACATTCCAACCCGAAGTATACGAACTTTCTACTTACTACCTTCAACAACTGAATTATTACCAAAATGCTTACAGAGACCTCACAACTTAATAGGATTCTAAAATGAAAAACCCTAACAGCCATTGCTCATATGCAAAATAGTACATAACATAAAGCAACTGAAAAGCCGAACAAAATTAGTACTGAAAACTTGATCGCCATGAATATACAGAATC
>CACSLK010011356.1:3023025-3042416 GCA_902706635.1 Striga hermonthica | reverse complement strand
AGTTACCATAATTAAGCATGGGCGTAGGTAGAAAATTTTTTCACATAGGCTGCAGAATATGTTGTAGTTTATTCGAATCGATAGGTCCTCTAACATAGTTTTGCACAACTCGTAAATGTTCGAAGTTGACTTTCTTGTATATTTAAACGATTCAGAATCGAAAAACTAATCGATAGAGCTTATGTATCAAACAAGTCGGGTAGAGTGTGTTCGCAAATAATAATTCAGTTAGAGTTTTGAGTTTTGTTCTAGGTTTTACGGTTTATTAAATGAAATGAACTGAGTTTATACGAGTCAAAGTTAAGCTTGAATTTTTTATTTGTTCAGTAAATGAGTTAAGCCACGACAACTCGTTTATTAAATGAACACGAGTTCAAAACTGAAATACTCGATTTGAAAAATCTGTCTACACATGTGTTTAAAGAAGTTAAAAATTAAAATTTTATATAAGTTACTTGAATCACACAGAAATATAAAAATTTATTATACTTTCTAACTATTCGTATTTCATATGAGGATGGCTCTCCTTGAAGAAAACTTGTGAAGATTTAACCATTGTCTTATATTTATGAAAATTCTTTATTTTTAATTGTTTTATAATTTTTTTCTTTAAAAATATTAAAAAAAATCTCATGTACTTGAATTTTAATTAAAAAATAATATCATTTATTCAAAGAACTACTATAAAATAGTATAATAGTCTCATCATTCTTGTTATATGTCATGTCATTTAAAGTATATATGTTATGTCATTAAATTTGTCAAATAAATAAATGAGATTTAATAGCAAATTTCATATAACCAACTATCATTTATTTAAAAATTCAGTGAATATATAAACTTGATTGTGAACTCTACAATTTCAATTACATGTTAAGTATTTAAATGAAAGTCTAGCACAATAAATATTGTATCGAATAAAATTATTCAAATTAATTTAATCTATTTAATCAAGTAATGAAAAAATAAACACAAAAATGACATAAAAGAGACATAATAATCTAAAAATAATAGTTGAAAGAATTAAATGATCATGTTCAAATATATAATTCATTAATTTAATATAAAATAATTTTATTTTATTTTAAGCCAAAATAAGATTAATAATGAGCTAATGTAATGTAATATGGACTAAAATATTTTTTTACCAATATAGAAGAGTTGCATGCAAAATGACACGTGGCAGTGATTATTTTATGGATCGGTGATTATACTTGTTGAGGCCTACGACTAGAGATGTTAAACAGTACTTGGCTCGATGGACCGGTCCGTTTAGCCCTAAAAAAAATAGGGTTAGAGTTTTTTATTGGTAGCCCATTTAAATCAGGACTTTTAGGCTTGGACCGTTTAAACCGAAGCCCGTTATGGCTAGCCCGAAACCCGCTAGGGCTGGTCCTTTTAACTTGAGTTGCGCGTTGTAAATGTTTGCAGCAAGTAAGTAATATGCTTTTAGATTCATTGTATATTACAATTTTGCTATTTCACTTCACATGTAAGTATGAGGTGTAACGGATTATAATGATTTTGAAAGATAATTATCAATGTTCTTATTGTACCCCACACCAAAATATTTAAGTCAATCAGAACGACTAATAGAAAATACATGAGATAAAGACCTAACAAATGAAACATAGTGATAGAATATATAATGATATAATATCGTAAAAATTTCTAAAGCGTACAAAATAAGTAGTAAAATGGTAATTGTAAGTAATAATTCGAATATTTTTTTCTTTTGAAAAAAAAAAATGTTATTTAAGAGTTTGTAGTGTGTGTTCACATATGATGTGTAATTGTATATATAGAGCGGTAAATACCAAAGCCGTTGAAAAAAATCGTTAATTAGTCGCTATATTTTTTTATAATTTTTTTATTTATATTTTATTTTTTGATACATTATTATTATTATTATTATTATTATTATTATTATTATTATTATTATTATTATTATTATTATTATTATTATTATTATTATTATTATTATTATTATTATAGCCCGCATAGCCCGTTTAGCCCGAAGCCCGCTAGGGTTAGGGTTAGGTCTTTTTATTGGTAGCCCGTTTAAATCCGGGCTTTTTTGGCCTGAACCGTTTAGCCCGAAGCCCGCTAGGGTTAGCCCGAAACCACTAGGGCTAGCCCGACGTTGGATTGTGTTTTTGGGCTCAAATAAAACACAATCCAATAAAAATGAACAATATTAAATTAAATCTATCATTATATAAAAAAAAAAAATAACATTTTTACAAATTTAGAAACATTTTCCGCCATAATCATTAAATATATCTTACATATAGTAATTGTAGGACAAAAAAATTGGCGATGCTAATTGTGTAAAGATTTGTTTCTCTTTTTCTTGTTTTTTAGGTTATCAAAACCGTTGTTTGACAGTAAATATTTTTTTTATTTTTCTGTTTTTTAGGTTTCGTAGGCAGAAAAATCGATAGATTTAAAAAAAAAATGGTAGTTTATAAAATTTCATAGCATAATACGTGAGTTTAAAAAATCCCTTATCTATACAGATTTAAAAAAATAAAATAAAATAAAAATCAATTCATAATTACAACTAGAAATCCATCTACTTTAAAAAGCTAATTTCCATTAGTCTAATTACTATTTTTTACAAATATTATAAGCTAACAATACATCCTCATAACAACGTAAAAGGTATAATAATAATTTCAAAATGGTGTGTAATTTTTAGATGGAAGTAACACCATATAGTTGCTTGTAAATCTCTTATTTGTTAAAAAATTCTTAGTTTAAAAAATTTCATCCCTTATCTATACAGATTTAAAAAAAAATAAAAATAAAAATAAAAACTAATTTATAATTACTACTAAAAATTCATTATCTACCTTAAAAAGCTAATTTTGTCTAATTACTAATATTTTTCAAATATTATAAGCTAACAATACATACTCGGTAACAACGTAAAAAGTATAATAATAATTTTAAAATTGTGTGATCAAATGTTTTTACATGGAAGTAACTCCATATAGTAGCTCATAACTCTTATCTCACTTTTACACAATTCTTAGTTTAAAAAATCTCATCCCTTATAATAAAAAAATAAAATAAAATAAAAACCAATTTATAATTATTACTAGAAATTCTTTATCTACTCTAAAAAGCTAGATAAATTACTACAAGAAATTCATTGTGTACTCTAAAAAGTTAATTTTCATCCGTCTAACTACTAATATTTTTCAAATATTTTAAGGTAACAATACATATCCTCGATAACAACGTAAAAAGTATAATAATAATTTTAAATTGTGTGTAATCAAATTTTTTTAGATGAAAGTAACACCATAAATTCATATACATAATGTGTTTATTAAATTAGGCTTATAATATTAGATACTTTAAACAAATTGTTTAGACATTTTTTTTTTTTTTTACATATTCGTCTATATATATATATATGTGCATATACACATATACATAATTGATGTTAAATTTAAATGTTTGTAGACATGTTTTTTTTTTTACAAAATAGTCTAAAAAATCTTTTTTACACAATGTTAAATTCAAATGTTTTTAGATATGTTTTCTTTCTAAATTGTTTAAAAAGTTGTAGGTGACTTCATATCTTTTAAAAGTAATATAGAAAATTTTGAATACTTTTACATATAGTAATATAATATTTAGTCGTTATTAAACATACAAATTTTATATTCGCTTATACAAAATAATGTAAAATTTATATTCTCTTATATAAAATAATATTACATTGTTTGACCCCGAATCTTTAATTTATAATAGTGAAGTATTGTTTATCTTCCTCTTTATTTTATAATTATTTTTTTTCTTCTTTTTTTTTTAAATAGGATGATTAATAGTTTTCACTTCTGCCATTGAGTGTCTCAAACTCGAAATCTATTTATAATCTTTAATTTAATATTGTTTCCGTATATCGCACGGGATACACACTAATTATGTACAAAGCACGATCCGTACGTAGATTAATATAGTATAGCAACACTGTGTACATATGTAAGCTAATGGATTGAAATTCCGCGTGAACAATGTTAAGTTATTATTTTTCAAATAATTAGGTAGGAAAATAACATCCAAAAATGCAATAAAAATTAAAAAATAAACAAGGAAAGAAACACGACGTCACTTGTCATTTACCGTTATTAATTGCAACAACTTTTTATCCCTTCACCAACATCAATGGCTACAAACGAATCGAGTCGTTCGCGAGCGCTTGAGCCAATGTTCGAGTCGAGTTTGAGTTTGACGAAACTCGAGACTCGAACCCATATTTTGCCTTGTCGGGCGGCTCGAGATATACGTTAAATTACTAAAATACCTCATATTATATATATCAGCATAAGTATTTATTCGTAATTTTATCTTTCTAGTTAAAAAAATTTGAGCCGAGCTCGAACATTTTGATTTCGAGTGGAGCTCGAGCTATTGTAATTTTTTATCGAGCCGCGCTCGAATCTCAAAAATCAAGCTTGAGCGGCTAAAAAAAAAAAACTCAATCCCGCTCAATAAGACAAATGCTCGACTCGCCTCGTTTGCAGCCCTACCAACACCGGATTGTCAGTTAACCCACCATATATATGTTTTCAATAAATATACACATTTTCTTATTAAAAATTATCGTATTCTTTTTTTTTTTTTTTGATACAGGGACCTTCCGGTTTCTGGATCCACAGAGGAACCGACTAATCCGAAATCGAGCCGGATAGGACCACAAGAGCGGCAAAACTCTCCATCAAGAGTTTTAACACTGCTAAAAAATTATCGTATTCTAACAAACAACATAAACAATAAGTAATATTTCATAATATTGATATAAAATTTTATTAAAGACATTTTCATTAATATAATTATTTTTTTATTAAAAAATAATATAATTAGCTCGCATAACAATCGGCCTAGCACCTGAGAATCTGTTAAGAAAATGCTACGGACCCATTATAGAAATATTCGTCGAGATTTGTAACCGTTAGATCATCATATAACCATCGGAGATAGTTAATCTGTCGATTACAAACCCCGACGAAATAGTTTCAGCATTTACTCCGTACCCACTCAAACGTGTATATAACTCTGTGTATCGTCTTGTACACACAAACACAACCACTTCCTTTTTTTATTTATCAGTCCCCAACAAATCTTCCACTAGAAGAAGCTTTTCACATAGAAATAAAAAACAGTCAAACAGCAAAATATATTATATTTGAAAAAAAAAAAAAAAAAAACTCAAGAGCAGAGCTCAACAACAATGGCTTCTTCCTCAGTAATAATCACTACTGCTGCAAGAGGAGCAATTTTGTGGCTGGCCCTTATTGTTTTTCTTGGCAATATAATGATGTGGATTATTATGCCAACTGATACTTATTACAATGACTGGTTGCTCCACATTCTTGCTGATACTAACTCTACTTTCTTTGGAATACAAGGTAAATTACTTACTCGGTTTCGCTACGAAGCTAACAGTTGGTTCCATAGTCGAGCCAACTTTCTATATACAATAAGTAAACCTACCATATTCTCGGATTACTTAAATAACAACAAAATAAATTTATTAATATGGTAGGTTTATATGTTAGTATATAGAAGGTTGGTTCCACTATGGAGCCAACTGTTGGCTTCATAAAAAAACTATTTACTTACTTACTTAATTAATTGTTTAATTATTTAATTAATTATTTATTAATCCTTAATTATTTATTAAGTTCAACATTTATTGAAGTCTAGCAATATTGAATAATATACAAGCATTTTGCTTATTATTGTGAATTGTTTTAACAATTAATAAGTGAGTAGTTTTTGGTGAGTTTTTGCTTATTTGGACATATTATATATGCTAAAATAATATGTTTTTTTTTTCCCTAAATTAGTTATTGAGATTTTTTAATTTTATTTTTTTCATTGATTAATGCATGTAATTAATTAATTTGTATCAGGTCCAATAATGCTGAATTTTACATTTCCAATTTTGTTCATTGCTGTTGTGGGATGTTTATATCTGCATTTGGGAAAGATAAAGAAGAGTAGTGGGTGTGCCACAACAAGGTTTGAGTAGTGATTTTTGGCTCTTATAGTCAACTTTTTTATTTTATTTTTTTTACTATAACAAATTTATTTATTTATTGCAAATTTTTCATTTTTTTTTTTGCCCCCAAAAAAATGGAAATAATGTTTTTTTTTTAACTACAACAGCAAAAGTAACACAAAAGTAAGTTTGTTGAAGAAGCCGATGATCGTGAAGGGGCTCGGTATCGTCACCATAACCGAGCTCGCGCTGTTTATTTTGTTCGTTGCTCTTTGCGTTTGGTATTTCGCGTATTACGTGCGCCACTGGTTTAAGCAAGTCCCCATGCTCTCGATGACTAGACATGAAAAAACGTAAGCACATTTCCAAAACGCTAGCTTCTATAAAGCCTTTTGCATATGTATGATTAGCTCATATTAAGTCGAGTCGTTAGAGGCACGAAACTTATACGACCAATCAAGAAAACAATACAAGCGTGTTGGTCTCAGTGCTTGGTATTTAAAGAACTAATTTAAAATATACGTCACGAATTTCGAATGTACAAATCGACATTGTAACGTGTTGAACTAAATATGCACTAAGTATGCACTATGATTAACTAAATATGCAACAATAAACCATTTTTCCCCCCTTTAATTTCCATAAGCTACCATTCACTATATTTACATCTTCTTGATTAAATTTTGTTGTTGTTTTTTTTTTTAATTTTTTTTTGTGCAGGTGGCAAACAAAGCTAGACAGAGTTGCTATAGTAACAGGGGTAACAGGGAATTTATGCCTAACATTTTTATTCTACCCCGTGACAAGAAAATCGTCGATTTTGCCGATGATTGGGCTAACATCCGAGGCGAGCATTAAGTACCACATTTGGCTTGGCCACATGACTATGGCCCTTTTTACTGCTCATGGATTTCTCTACATTGTCTACTGGGCCTTGACCAACAGAATATCCGAGGTAAACAATAAATTGATATCGCGATTAGTTCGTTTTTTCCTTAACTTCTAACGACTTTTTTCTTTACTATTTTCACATTTTTTCGCTACTTCAATAACCGTCACGTATGACTTTTTTGCTTTTTGAGTAGCGGTCATGAGGGTGAAACTGGATATAATAATATTCCAAGAGTTTTTATCTTGATTCGAACGATTTAATATATTCTTGAAATATTTCGATTTTCGGTTAGGTAGTTGTTAAAAAGAGGTTGCAAAAATGTAGAAAGTAGTTGTAGAGTTTGTTTTATTTTGAAAATTTTATTTTCCTACAGATTGACTTGGTAGTGTGAAGGGGATGAAAAAGGTTACATGACTTTGTTCATTAAGCTTGACAAATAACAGTGAAGGTGAATTTTAGGTGAAAAATAATTCAAGAAATAATAATAATAATAATAATAATAATAATAATAATAATAATAATAATAATAATGATAATAATAATATCTTATTAAGGAAGTGGAGTAAAATGGAAGCTTAGGTATATATAAATTGATTAAATTGCTTGAAGAAGAAAAGTTAAATGTAAGTAAGCAACTAATTATCACCAAGTCATGAGGTTAAGTGATCTTCACTAAAAGTAGCATATTTATGTGGTCAACTATTGGTAATCAATTTGATTACTATACACACACACACACACACACACACACACACATATATATATATATATATGTGTATGTATGTATTTGTAGGAGCTTGATCATAGGATTTATTTATTAGTGATGCCAAAGAAGAAAAATAAAATAAAATAAAAAAACTTNNAAAAAAAAAAAAAACTTGGTGAGGAATATTAGCAAATTGGTCCAATTAGCAATTATATTATATATATACTAATAGTAGGAAACTACTTGTATATATATATTACAAATATTTTAATAAAAATTTTAAATAATAAAATAAAAATTCTTTAATTGGTTCAATTTTGCAAAATACGTATTACGCAAAATTTTATACTTAAATTATGGAAAATAAAAAAAAAAAAATATTTTAAATTTTCAAATAATTCTTAAAATTTGTTACTTTTATTTATTTTTAATTAAATAGCACTCATTGTAGGCTCTTTTATCCTATATATGTTAGGATCAACAATTCTAAACTCAGTTCTCCATCAAGCCCATCATATAAGCCCAAATGGGGTTCCACTCTAAAACCAATTGACAATAGAGGGAGTAGCCCACTAAGCTTATACATTGACTTGGAAACCATTAATTTTCCGATGTGGGATTGAGTTTGCACACCCAACAAACCTCCCCTCAAACAGAAGACCACATTGAGCCTCCTTTTGAACGAAATTCATACGATCCGATCTTGTACCGCCGTTATCACCCACGGAACCCGCCGCCTGACCACACTCTTTCGTCAGGAAGACTTTCGACACAAGGCACATGGATCCACCGGCCCTTTCGGCTCCACAGGGAACATGCCACGTCATCCACATCGCAACTGAGCTACCAACCGTGGCTCTGATACCAATTGTTAGGATCAATAATTCTAAACCCAGTTCTCCATCAAGCCCATCATATAAGCCCAAATGGGGTTCCACTCTAAAACCAATTGGCAATAGAGGGAGTAGCCCACTAAGCTTATATATTGACTTGTAAACCATTAATTTTCGGGAATTGGGTTTGCACACCCAACAATATACACATAAATTGACAGTGAATAAAATGGGACAACTAAAAAAAAAAAAAAAAACTTTTGAAATTTAATTTAATGGGACAGAAAATTCTTCCTCATGAGCCACCATTAGGGATTGGAATATATTGACCAACAACACGAGATGATGTTTCTAATCTAACGGGATTGTCATGTTCAACGTTTGGTAGTAGGTATTGTCACAAAAGAATATGCTTTTGACAAAGAAATTATAATGCTATATATGCTTTTTTGTCATGGCCTTAGTCTTTTTGCTATCATCCTAATAAAATTGGGACCATGCACTATGAACAATTTCAATAAAAAAAGCATAAATTAATAAAAATATAATTCACTCAAGGATATAAGTCACTTTTCCAAAGATTTTGTATGAACCATATTAAATTACTTGGTTCTCTAATATATATACCAAAGTGGATTGTGACATGAATTTAGGTGACATTATTTCAATCACCACTTTGGTTGGCAAAGTATATATATATATATAATTGTCGGGTCAAAACGGGTTGAGCCAATTGGGTGTTTGAGTCGACCAGGTCTTGATTAGGTCTGACATGTTTGGTTGTTGTCAAGTCCTATGGTTGTTCGGGTCAAAGGCCCAAAGCCCATTATATATAGCGTCATCTTATTTATTGTTCGGTTTACCGACCTGATTTATTTCATGTTACTCTATCAATAGTCTATTCGTATCGTGAAATGTGCCGAAAATGCAAAATCACTTAACAAATTTTATGCAAAAATAAGAAATTGTACAAAACATGATAAAAAGTAAGATTATAAAAATTGCTTTCAGCTTTTGATTGCATGCATGAATTTGAAATTTTTGCAGATGATTAAATGGAATGACCATTATGTATCAAACATAGCTGGGGAAATCTCTTTACTATGTGGATTGGCTTTGTGGTTGACAACTTACCCTAACATAAGAAGAAAGATGTTTGAGCTCTTCTTCTACACACACCATCTCTACATTGCCTTCATCATCTTCTTCATATTGCATGCCGGAATTGGCTTCGCCTGCATTATGCTCCCCGGATTTTATCTCTTTGTGATCGACCGATACCTTAGGTTCTTACAATCGAGACAAAATGTGCGTTTAGTTTCTGCTCGAGTCCTACCGTGCGAAACTGTTGAGCTTAATTTCGCCAAGTGCCGAGGTATGTACACTTTGACTTAACATTTGATTAACCTTAATACACAACTCATTCAAGTGAAAATTGATTAACAAACACTTGAGATTTTGTTTGCAATAACTCTCATGGTCTTTTGCAATGACCCCAATTTAATTTCTTTTTCAAAAACATGAAATATGCATAAGGACTTAGGATATATTCAACTTGAAAAAATTGCAATTAATTTCATTTGTTGCAGGCTTGACTTACAATCCAACAAGTACCATGTTTATAAACTTGCCCATAATTTCCAAGCTCCAATGGCATCCTTTCACTATAACTTCAAACAGCAGCTTAGAGCCAGAGAGGCTAAGTATTGTAGTCAAATGTGAAGGCAGTTGGACCAAAAAGCTTTACGACTCGCTCTCATCTCCATCCTCTGTGAACCGTCTTCAAGTATCGGTTGAAGGACCATACGGACCCGACACGACAAATTTCCTCAGGTGCATGAATTTAGATATTAATTACAAAAAAAAAAGTACTCTAAAGTTGAGTCTAATTGCAAAACAACCCACTTCTTACGTACTCTTCGAATTATTTTGAATAGGCATGATATGCTGGTGATGATTAGTGGAGGGAGTGGAATAACCCCTTTCATTTCCATCATTAGAGAGCTTATGTTCATATCCTCAACCACTCAAAGTTGCAAAATCCCCAAACTTATGCTCATTAGTGTGTTCAAAAGCACCTCACATCTCTCCATGCTAGACCTCATACCCCCAATCTCACACACAAACTCTCGCAACTTGGGCCTACAAATCGAAGCCTACGTGACGAGAGAAAAGTCCCAACCTACCGAAAAACCACAACCGATCCGAACTGTGCAGTTCAGGCCGAGCCCATCGGACGCCCCAATCTTCCAGACATTGGGCCCCAACACCTGGCTTTGGTTGTCGACGATCATATCATCATCTTTCGTCGTTTTTCTTGTGCTCCTAGGAACTTTCACTCAATACGTGGTGTACCCTATCGACAAGAACACCAACTTGTTGTACTCATACACCAAGAAGAACTCGATGAACATTTTCTTGATTTGCGTGTCCATAGTGGCGACGGCAAGTATTGTGTTCTTGTGGAACAAGAATCGGAATGCGAAGGAAGACAAACAAATTCAAGACATGGAGAGAATTGGAAACACATTTGGTTCGTCGGATGATGATGTGGAGTTACAAAGCCTTCCCCTGCAATCGGTTATCAAGTCCATCAACGTGCATTATGGTAAACGGCCCGATCTAAAGAGTAAGTGAAGTTCGAATCTCGAGCATTTCGCGCTTTTCAGTTTGATTTCCAAAAGTTCATAGTTACACAATTTGCATTAGAAGAAAAGAGTATCTCTCAAAGTTATTAACAAAATTGTCAACAAAATTAGTGTGAGTGTTCACTATTTTATGTAATTAACCCATTTTCAAGATTAGGGTTGGGAATCATTTTCATAGATTGTTGCCATATGATCAAGAGAGATTGATATGAATTATTTATGTAGGGATTCTAATGGAGAACAAAGAATCCACTTCCAATGTTGGTGTACTTGTTAGTGGGCCTTGGGAGATGAGAAAAGATGTTGCGGGCATATGCTCAAGTGGGCCGGCAGATAATATCCACTTTGAGTCCATCAGCTTCAGTTGGTGATGATATTCTTGAACACCATTGGAGGCCCATAATTATAATTCTACATATAGTTGTTGTGTCACTAGTTTGTGTTGTTTATTGGATTAAACTACTTTGATATAATTGGGTGATAGAAAGATGATGATGTGTGAGTTTAGTAGTTGTTGATCTTAAAAGAATGTGTTGTGTGAAGTAGTACAATTATGATAAGGTTATTATGTTATCCTTTATATATCATTATAACATGATCCATGTTTACTTTTGTTAGCTTCTTTTTAGAGATAGTTTCAAAAATTGGAGTTGACATTAGTCAAATTTTGGCAATTTCAGGTTTTTTTTTGAATTATAAACATGTTTTTATTTATCTCAAAGGTGTAAGCATTAAACTCGAATTTGACTCGTTTATCAATATTAATGAAACTAATACGTCATATTTATGAAATGGACCGAGTTAGTTGACGAGTGACTAATTTCATTTAACTTCCATACAAACATTTAGTTTTAATGTAACACTAGTACAACGCCCGTGTATTACATACTTGCTATTTTTTCTTAAAATCTAAAATTAATGAGAAAAAAAATAGTTGAAAATTTAAATACATATTTATAAATATATATATATATTATTATTATATATTTAGTATGACATTTTTTATTTGTGCGACTTACTTGTGTTATATTATAATAATTTTTTTTAACTTACAACATATAACTACATTAAATATAAATATATTAATTGAGAAATAATTTTATTTTTCTAATAAATTTTAATAAATATTATTATTTTTTATTATTATAAAGATAAATATAATTTATTTATATCATATATACAATATGGATGTCAAATAGAAGATCATCAAAAGATGATTAATTTGATATATTATATATGTAAAACCGATAAGAAATATAAAAGTTATCAACTTTTAAAATACATCTACAATTCAATAGCTAATTGAAGGAAGCAAATCAAAAGTTAGGGATATATTAGTCATTATTGTCTCACTATATAAAATTACAAAGAATTAAATGGTTATATTAGTACAAGTGATATTAAAATACCTAAGTTAGCTAAAAAAAGTTATATGTACATAATATTGTACATAGGGGTGTACATAACACTTACATTGAAGATAAAATACAAATGTAGGATACGAAGAGGATAAAGTCCGATATGCGTATAGCACCAGTCAACTTCATACAATAGATACCGGTTACAAAAAGTTTTCATACTATTAATAACCGATTATTTCCGATCTATGTGTTTTTTCCAAATGTAAGGGTTCTCACGAGTGATTACCTTTGAAGTGTCTCAGGACTGTAAGCAATTCAATTTATTACAATCATTTTCCAAAATGTATATTGCAATTCAATTTCTAAATCCTTTAACTAGGACTGTAAGTCATTTTCTAAAAAGTGAATATATTTACTAAACCACATATGCTCAGACTTATTTGAACGGAGGGAGTAATTCTGAAGATAGATTATTTATCTTCCTCATGCACGTCTTATCACATCACCCTTTCCCTCTTCTCTTCTCTCTACCAAACCTTTTCCCTCTTCTCTTCTCTCTATTTTCTTCGATGAACAAACAAGAAAAGAGTGATTTTATAACAGGGATAATTTTATCCCTGATTTCAAATGCCATTTTTCTTTTCTCGGTGGCTGGCTTGTACTTGTGCTGAGTAAGCTGGAAACGGCGGGCGGGGGTGGCGGTGGCCGACGAGGGGTTCTCCTTTTTTGTGCATCACCACCTAGTGAGGCATACGATACCTCTGTTGGGTAACACTCACAATGAAGATGTAGTTAAAATACAAATGTAGGATACGAAGAGGATAAAGTCCGATATGCGTATAGCACTAGTCAACTTCATACAATAGATAACCGGTTACAAAAAGTTTTCATACTATTAATAACCGATTATCTCTTCTCTATGTGTTTTTTCAAAATGTAAGGGTTCTCACGAGTGATTACCTTTGAAGTGTCTCAGGACTGTAAGCAATTCAATTTATTACAATCATTTTCCAAAAAGTGAATATATTGCAATTCAATTTCTAAATCGTTTAACTAGGACTGTATGCAATTCAATTTATTACAATCATTTTCCAAAAAGTGAATATATTTACAAAACCACATATGCTCAGACTTATTTGAACGCATGGAGTAATTCTGAAGATAGATTATTTATCTTTCCCATGCACGTCTTATCACATCACCCTTTCCATCTTCTCTTCTCTCTACCAAACCATTTCCTCTTCTCTTCTCTCTATTTTCTTCGATGAACAAACAAGACAGGAGTGATTTTATAACAGGGATAATTTTATCCCTGATTTCAAATGCCATTTTTCTTTTCTCGGCGGCTGGCTTGTACTTGTGCTGGGTAAGCTGGAAACGGCGGGCGGGGTTGGCGGTGGCCGACGAGGGGTTCTCCTTTTGTGCATCACCACCTAGTGAGGCATACGATACCTCTGCTGGGTAACACTCACAATGAAGATTTAGTTAATATACAAAAGTGGGATACGAAGAGGATAAAGTCCGATATGCGTATAGCACCAGTCAACTTCATACAATAGATAACCGGTTACAAAAAGTTTTCAAACTGTTAATAACCGATTTTTTCCTCTCTATGTGTTTTTTCCAAATGTAAGGGTTCTCACGAGTGATTACCTTTGAAGTGTCTCAGGACTTTAAGCAATTCAATTTATTACAATCATTTTCCAAAAAGTGAATATATTGCAATTCAATTTCTAAATCGTTTATCTAGGACTGTAGGCAATTCAATTTATTACAATCATTTTCCAAAAAGTAAATATATTTACTAAACCACATATGCTCAGACTTATTTGAACGGAGGGAGTAATTCTGAAGATAAATTATTTATCTTCCCCTGCACGTCTTATCACATCACCCTTTCCCTCTTTTCTTCTCTATACCAAACCCTTTCCCTCTTCTCTTCTCTCTATTTTCTTCTATGAACAAACAAGGCAAGAGTGATTTTATAACAGGGATAATTTTATCCCTTATTTCAAATGTCATTTTTCTTTTTTCTCGGCGACTGGCTTATACTTGTGCTGGGTAAGAGTGGCGGTGGCCGACTAGAGGTTCTCCTTTTGTGCATCACACCTAGTGAGGCATGCGATACCTCTGCTGGGTAACACTCACAATGAAGATGTAGTTAAAATACAAATGTAGGATACGAAGAGGATAAAGTCCGATATGTGTATAGCACCAGTCAACTTCATATAATAGATAACCGGTTACAAAAAGTTTTCATACTATTAAAAACCGATTATTTCCTCTCTATGTGTTTTTTTCCAAATGTAAGGGTTTCCACGAGTGATTACCTTTGAAGTGTCTCAGGACTATAAGCAATTCAATTTATTACAATCATTTTCTAAAAAGTGAATATATTGCAATTCAATTTCTAAATCGTTTAACTAGGACTGTAAGCAATTCAATTTATTACAATCATTTTCCAAAATGTGAATATATTTACTAAACCACATATGCTCAGACTTATTTGAACGGAGGGAGTAATTCTGAAGATTGATTATTTATCTTCCCCATGCACGTCTTACAACATCACCCTTTCCCTCTTCTCTTCTTTCTTCCAATCCCTTTCCCTCTTCTCTTCTCTATATTTTCTTCGATGAACAAACAAGACAAGAGTGATTTTATAACAGGGATAATTTTATCCCTGATTTCAAATGTCATTTTTCTTTTCTCGGCGGCTGGCTTGTACTTGTGCTGGGTAAGCTGGAAACGGCGGGCGGGGGTTGCGGTGGCCGACGAGGGGTTCTCCTTTTGTGCATCACCACCTAGTGAGGCATACGATACCTCTGCTGGGTAACACTCACAATGAAGATGTAGTTAAAATACAAATGTAGGATACGAAGATGATAAAATCCGATATGCGTATAGCACCAGTCAACTTCATACAACAGATAACCGGTTACAAAAAGTTTTCATACTACCAATAACCGATTATTTCCTCTCTATGTGTTTTTTCCAAATGTAAGGGTCTCACGAGTGATTACCTTTGAAGTGTCTCAGTACTGTAAGCAATTCAATTTATTACAATCATTTTCCAAAAAGTGAATATATTGCAATTCAATTTCTAAATCGTTTAACTATGACTGTAAGCAATTCAATTTATTACAATCATTTTCCAAAAAGTGAATATATTTACTAAACCACATATGCTTAGACTTATTTGAACGGAGAGAGTAATTCTGAAGATAGATTATTTATCTTTCCCATGCACGTCTTATCACATTACTCTTTCCCTCTTATCTTCTCTCTACCGAACCCTTTCCTCTTCTCTTCTCTCTATTTTCTTCGATGAACAAACAAGACAGGAGGGATTTTATAACAGGGATAATTTTATCTCTGATTTCAAATGCCATTTTTCTTTTCTCAGCGACTGGCTTGTACTTGTGCTGGGTAAGCTGGAAATGGCAGGCGGGGGTGGCGGTGGACGACGAGGGTTCTCCTTTTGTGCATCACCACCTAGTGAGACATACGATACCTCTACTGGGTAACACTCATGATGAAGATGCAGTTAAAATACGAATGTAGGATACGAAGAGGATAAAGTCCGATAAGCGTATAGCACCAGTCAATTTCATACAATAGATAACCTGTTACAAAAAGTTTTCATACTATTAATAACCGATTATTTATTCTCTATGTGTTTTTTCCAAATGTAAGGGTTCTCACGAGTGATTACCTTTGAAGTGTCTCAGGACTGTAAGCAATTCAATTTATTACAATCATTTTCCAAAAAGTGAATATATTGCAATTCAATTTCAAAATCGTTTAACTAGGACTGTAAGCAATTCAATTTATTACAATCATTTTTCCAAAAAGTGAATATATTTACTAAACCACATATGCTCAGACTTATTTGAACGGATGGAGTAATTCTGAAGATAGATTATTTATCTTTTCCATGCACGTCTTATCACATCACCCTTTCTCTCTTCTATTCTCTATACCAAACCCTTTCCCTCTTCTCTTCTCTCTATTTTCTTCTATGAACAAACAAGACAAGAGTGATTTTATAACAGGGATAATTTTATCCCTTATTTCAAATGCCATTTTTCTTTTCTCGGCGGCTGGCTTGTACTTGTGCTGGGTAAGATGGAAACGGCGGACGGGGGTGGCGGTGGCCGACTAGAGGTTATCCTTTTGTGCATCACCACCTAGTGAGGCATGCGATACCTCTGCTGGGTAACACTCACAATGAAGATGTAGTTAAAATACAAATGTAGGATACAAAGAGGATAAAGTATGATATGCGTATAGCACCAGTCAACTTCATACAATAGATAACCGGTTACAAAAAGTTTTCATACTATTAAAAACCGATTATTTCCTCTCTATGTGTTTTTTCCAAATGTAAGGGTTTTCACGAGTGATTACCTTTGAAGTGTCTCAGGAATATAAGCAATTCAATTTATTACAATCATTTTCTAAAAAGTGAATATATTGCAATTCAATTTCTAAATCGTTTAACTAGGACTGTAAGCAATTCAATTTATTACAATCATTTTCCAAAAAGTGAATATATTTACTAAACCACTTATGCTCATGCTTATTTGAACAGAGGGAGTAATTCTGAAGATAGATTATTTATCTTCCCCATGCACGTCTTATCACATCACCCTTTCCCTCTTCTCTTCTCTCTATTTTCTTCGATGAACAAACAAGACATGAGTGATTTCATAACAGGGATAATTTTATCACTGATTTCAAATGCCATTTTTCTTTTTTCGGCGGTTGGCTTGTACTTGTGCTGGGTAAGCTGGAAACGGCGGGCGGGGGTGGCGGTGGCCGACGAGGGGTTCTCCTTTTGTGCATCACCACCTAGTGAGGCATATGATACCTCTGCTGGGTAACACTCACAATGAAGATGTAGTTAAAATACAAATGTAGGATACGAAGAGGATAAAGTCCGATATGCGTATAGCAACAGTCAACTTCATACAATAGATAACCGGTTACAAAAATTTTTCATACTATTAATAATAGATTATTTCCTCTCTATGTGTTTTTTTTCCAAATGTCAGGGTTCTCACGAGTGATTACCTTTGAAGTGTCTCAAGACTGTAAGCAATTCAATTTATTACAATCATTTACTAAAAAGTGAATATATTGCAATTCAATTTCTAAATCGTTTAACTAGGACTGTAAACAATTTAATTTATTACAATCATTTTCGAAAAAGTGAATATATTTACTAAACCACATATGCTCAGACTTATTTGAACGGAGGGAGTAATTCTGAAGATAGATTATTTATCTTCCCCATGCACGTCTTATCACATCACCCTTTCCCTCTTCTCTTCTCTCTACCAAACCCTTTCCCTCTTATCTTTTCTATATTTTCTTCGATAACAAACAAGACAAGAGTGATTTTATAACAGGGATAATTTTATCCCTGATTTCAAATGTCATTTTTCTTTTCTCGGCGGCTGGCTTGTACTTGTCTGGGTAAGCTAGAAACAACGGGCGGGGGTGGCGGTGGACGACGAGGGGTTCTCTTTTTGTGCATCACCACCTAGTGAGGCATACGATACCTCTGCTGGGTAACACTCACAATGAAGATGTAGTTAAAATACGAATGTAAGATACGAAGAGGATAAAGTCCGATATGCGTATAGCACCAGTCAACTTCATACAACAGATAACCAGTTATAAAAAGTTTTCATACTATTAATAACCGATTATTTCCTCTCTATGTGTTTTTTCCAAATGTAAGGGTTCTCATGAGTGATTACCTTTGAAGTGTCTCATGATTGTAAGCAATTCAATTTATTACAATCATTTTCCAAAAAGTGAATAAATTGCAATTCAATTTCTAAATCGTTTAACTAGGACTGTAAGCAGTTCAATTTATTACATTCATTTTCCAAAAAGTGAATATATTTACTAAACCACATATGTTCAGACTTATTTGAACGGAGGGACTAATTCTGAAGATAGATTATTTATCTTCCCCATGTACGTCTTATCACATCACCCTTTCTCTCTTCTCTTCTCTCTACCAAACCCTTTCCCTCTTCTCTTCTTTCTATTTTCTTCGATGAACAAACAAAACATGAGTGATTTTATAACAGGGATAATTTTATCCCTGATTTCAAATGCCATTTCTCTTTTCTCGGCGGCTGGCTTGTACTTGTGCTGGGTAAGCTGGAAACGGCAGGCGGGGGTGGCGGTGGCCGATGGGGGGTTCTCCTTTTGTGCATTACCACCTAGTGAGGCATACGATACCTCTGTTGGGTAACACTCACAATAAAGATGTAGTTAAAATACAAATGTAGGATACGAAGAGGATAAAGTCCGATATGCGTATAGCACCAGTCAACTTCATACAATAGATAACCGGTTACAAAAAGTTTTCATACTATTAATAACCGATTTTTTCCTCTCTGTGTTTTTTCCAAATGTAAGGGTTCTCACGAGTGATTACCTTTGAAGTGTCTCAGGACTGTAAGCAATTCAATTTATTACAATCATTTTCCAAAAAGTGAATATATTGCAATTCATTTTCTAAATCGTTTAACTAGGACTGTAAGCAATTCAATTTATTACAATCATTTTCCAAAAAGTGAATATATTTACTAAACCACATATGCTCATACTTATTTGAACGGAGGGAGTAATTCTGAAGATAGATTATTTATCTTCCCCATGCACGTCTTGTCACATCACCCTTTCCCTCTTCTCTTCTCTCTACTAAACCCTTTCCCTCTTCTCTTCTCTCTATATTCTTTGATGAACAAACAAGACATGAATGATTTTATAGTAGGGATAATTTTATCCCTGATTTTAAATGCCATTTTTCTTTTCTCGGCGGCTGGCTTGTACTTGTGCTGGGTAAGCTGGAAACGGCGGGCGGGGGTGGCGGTGGCCGACGAGGGGTTCTCCTTTTGTGCATCACC
>CACSLK010011356.1:3006190-3020736 GCA_902706635.1 Striga hermonthica | reverse complement strand
TTTTTTTTGCCCCTTTTGGGGCTGCTCTGAAACTGAATTATTGGTCGTGGGCTGTCTGTGAAACTTTTGTGTGCCTGTCCTTTTGTGTTTTTATGTGTTCAAAAGTCATGTGTTACTTGAATTAAGGCTGCCCATGTTGGAATATCACCGATTGGTTTTGGGATGAAACCTATCTTGGGCTTCATTTGGGCTAACCCTCTTATGATGCGCTTCACCGGCGTGAGACCGCACTCGTTTTTGCCCCCGTTTGACAGCCCACGTGCAAATTTGAGGATGAAATGAAAGTAGATGCGGCATTCTTTTTTTCTTGATTTGGTTAAATTGGAGGTTCTAGTTCTTATCAGGATAAATGGGGTGGAAGAAAACAAGTGAAAGTTCTAATCTTTTTCCTTTATTTTTCGTTGTAATAATAATATCATGATGTATGTGTCAGTGCAAAAGGGCTGCTCTTAGTGTTGCTTTAAATTTTCGAGCTACCTTCTAAGCATAAGAATGAGCCTAGCCGGATGTGGTGTGTGCTGCAGATTTTTGCTTTTAATCATGTAAACTTCGAGTTCACATGTATCATGTATGTGTTGATTTTGAAGCAGAGAGAGAGAGAGAAGAATAAGAGGTTATTTACACTATTTGTGTTGTTTGATTCACTGAATAAATCTAAGCTACTGCTGTATAAGGTTGTGGATACCATAAAAATGTGTTGCATTTTTGTTACCTTCGATCAAGTGAAACTATTAGTTATTTTTGTGTTGGATTTATGCACGGAAGGTTGTATGTTTTAATGAAAATTATATATCTTTTGTGTTGAATTTATGCATGGGAGGTTGTATTTTTCAGTCAATTTATTGTGCAATTATTTTGTCGTTTTGAATTTTCATCTAGGTGGAGATGCTGTAGTTGAGCAAATAATCTTGTCCCTTCAAGAAAGGAAAAAAACATACATTTAATAAGTCAGATTGCAGATGCAAATATAATTTTGAGCTACTGTGTCTATTCAATTTCCCAACCGAAAGCCAGTAAGTGAGGTATGTAAGTGTTTATTTCATTTGGCTTTAGTAATTCGTCACATAACTTGTCATAGTATTCGATTTATTTCTCAATTGACTCTATGGTGAATGGTGATCCCTTAGATTCTGACGTAGCTTTTTGATTTCATTTTTTTTCAATTTGAAGCTTCAATTTATGATGCATGTTGCTGTTTTTGTGACTAATTTTTTTATGCTTACGATTTTCAAGAGCTTTTCTTTCCCTTTAACTCAGAGGTGCCAGCAAGCTTGTAGATTGAGTTAATAAAGTACAGGACTTGGTAAAAATGGGAGGTTGCTGTTCTTCATCTAGAAAGCTGCAGCTTCAAGGAACACCAGTTTATTATTATGTAAGTAATCTCAACGTAATATTTTCTTTTGCGTCAATATTGTTTTCCTTCACCAATACTTTAATCAATTACGCACTTTTTCTTGTACTGTTTATTTATTTACTTTCTATATGTTTATGTGCTATAAAAGTGTATTCTTTCTCCTACTCCATTTTTTTTTTCTTTAGTTTCACCAACTTTGATATCCAAGTATATCATACTATAGTAATGATCTCATTTCCGTGTTTGGCCCGTTTCCTGAATTTGTTTTCAAACTCATTAATTCCCAGCTTTTTAGCTGACTGGATTTACTAGAATTTCAGTGTAATAAGCTGATGACAATATGGAAAATGTTGTCAACACCAAGTTATATTGTGATCGTTTTGAGGGCTTGACAGGAAAGTGATTAAAGAAAAAAAGAATGCATCTTTTTTAATATTTCTGTTTGCATAACAAGTTTAATTACAATGAAATATGAAATTATCCTTATCCATGCTAGCTGCTGAATATATGTTATTACAAATTTTCTGTACTTACCTTTGAAGCATCCGTTTGCAAATTCAACTTAAGATGACATGAGTCCATTTGAAGAGCTTTGATTTACTCACGTCAAGTTTTTGCAGTACCCACCAGCTTTGGAAGAGTACCAATCCTTAACATCTCGAGATGGTTCTGCCACTACTCTACTTAACTCTCGACTGACATTTGATTTCGATCCGAACATGTCGATACCCGACACTTTCCGACCCCCGCCTGCACCCATGCCTTACGATGTGGTATTTGGGAGCCCACATTTTAAAGAAGCGAATCGGGCTACCACTCAACTTGCCTTTTTTCCGAACTCTCAAAGGAAAGTTGGGCCCGGGCCCGAATTTTCAATGTTAAGCCCGTTAAATGTTACGAAAATGGAAGAAAAAGAGGAGGAAGAAGATGTTTGTCCCACTTGTCTTGAAGGTGAATACCGTGTTTGTCTTTTATGTTGTGCGTGTATCGGTTGGTAATAAGTTAATATTAACTTTTGCTTTTGTGACAATGTGTGCAGAGTACGATTCGGAGAATCCTAAGATTGTGACCAAGTGTAACCATCATTTTCACCTCTCGTGCATACTCGAGTGGCAGGAAAGAAGTGACACTTGCCCCGTCTGCGATCAGGTTTTCTTTTTTTTTTTGTGATTTAAATAATCTAAAAGTTTCTGTTATTTTCTTGGGCAAACTGATACTTCATCCCGAAAAGTTTATCATTGCACTGAGAGGATTAGTAAATTATCTGAATAATACTCGAATTTCGGCTGTGAATGATGAATTTTACTTGAAATGCAGGAAATGATATATGAAAGCCCATTGGGAGTCCCACGCCACAATTAACTTGCTCGTTTTCACATCTCCCCCAAATGCGAAAAGCTAAGGGAAACACACGACTCGTTTCATTGCCCGACATTGTTATTGGTCCAGAATTTTTACTGCACGCTGTAAATAGTCATTGTGTATCTTCAGCACCGTCAATCACAATCGAGGAAGAAAAAAAAATAAAAACACGCAATTACTTCGCCTAGAATCTGCCGGCTGTCTAAAAATCGGCAGTTATTTGTTTAGTGATTTTCATGTGCTGAATAGTTTCTTCTCAGCTGGATCAAATTGTAAAGATTGAAGCACATATCAATGTACATAATTCCATGTCCCAGTAGGGTTTTTCTTTTGGTTCACTTATGTGATGGTGTTATATATTTGCAAGCTTGCTGAAGGCCTTTGCTTTTTATATTCATATATTTGGTGTTGATGTTCAATAAAGCACACAAAAGGCAGTCATTGATTTTGTTGATTTCTATCCCTTCGGGGACATCCGATAAAATTGGAACGATACAGAGAAGATTTTGTTGATTTCAATAGTGTGTTGCACTTTTTAACTCAGACGTGTCACTAGGATCATAACCAGCATAATAAAAAGAATGATAATAGCAAAAAAAAANNAATAAATAAAAAATTCCGACCTGCCGGATTCGAACCAGCGACCTAAGGATTTCAGCATACTCACTACAGTCCTCCGCTCTGCCAACTGAGCTAAGGTCGGATTTATGCTCCTAGCGGTTTACTACAAATATTTTGTATTAGAAATAAATTCAATCCATACTCAATTCATTCTCAAAACAAGTACTGACCTGTGCGATACACAGAAAAATAATATTATGATTGTATTATAAATTAAATATATAAATAATATTAATCATGATTTACTCATTGTTTTCAAATCAGTACTGGACCGGACTTGGAGCCGACTTATCGACCAGTCCAGTTCACTTTAATAAAATATTTGCTAGTGAATCGGTCAATACCAGGCGGTCTGATTGGTAAGATCATTACTATTTTTAAATAATTTTTTTCACAATTAAAATTTATTACAATAAAAATATATATTTAAATAAAATAGATGTTTATAAATTATTTATTAGTTAGTTTTATAACTAAAAATTTTAAAATTTTTCATACATTAATTGATATTTTTTATATAAATTTATTACAAAAAGTAGTATATATATTAAAACATTAATAAATTAAATTATGACGCAACTAATAAATCAATGAATAAATAACTTTATCGGTTTGAAGATGGTCCCTTATGAGAACCTTGGGTTTACCATACATTAATAAAGTTGTAAGGCCCCCATTACTTTAAGGAGGAAAATACCGAATATTTTTCAAAAATCATAGTTAACTTTTCGCAAATCATTTTAAAAATAATTAACGGGCATTACTCAACTTATCTCAATTAAACAGTTTCAGTGAACATTTAAACAACGGGGAAAACAACCATCCCGATAAACATCTCATGCCATCAATAAACATGCCTCGACAATTATTCAAACATAAGAATAATCCCAATTCATAACAATTATCCAAATTCATAGTCTGGCATGCATAAAAATTCAAATGCATGGTTCAGTCGCCAATATCAATAATAAACATGTCTGACAACGAGACAAATAATAAATAAAGGAGAGGAAGCAGTAACAGACTAACAGTTCAAAAACAACAAATAATGTGACCCTGCCTCGCTCGTCTTTTGCCAAGGCTACCAGCTCAACTTGAAAATGGGAAAACTAGTGGGAATGAGCGACCAACATGCTCACTGTGGAAATACCATGCTGTATAACCAATATAATGACTTAAAATCATAATCTCATCATGTAAGCAAATCGTCTAGTCTACCTCCCTAACAACCCTACGCTCATGTGATCACATCTGGAAAAAACCCATCAACGGGAGAATACTTTCTATGGCTAAAGTTAGGAGAACGTCGAGAAAACCCATCAACGTGAGAACCTCTCATAGACTAACGGTTCACATGCATACATTGATTATCAAGCCAAGCAATTATATCAATTAGCATACACGGTAAGGTTTATCAACACCCACCTCGTAAATAGAGATAGGCGAAAACACAATGATCGGTGGTAGACAGAGGTTCGACTCCTCATACACCTACATTTAAGCGAGATAATATATATCAATAATCTATCTCATTACTTCGAAATAATCGAAAACCCACACTTAATCAAAATCAATGATTAAAAATTTTTATCGAATTTTTAGTGGACATTGAACTCTCGGATTTTTAAAAGAAAAAAGAACCGGAAAAGAAAATGGGGTCTTGGGACTTAAAATAATTTTTCTCAAATTTTTTCTAATTTATAACAATATTAAAAATGGGTTCGACACAAAAAATAGACTCCGGTACACAAAATTTAACAGTTGGGCCGCGTTGAGAAGGTCCACAGATAAATCATAGGTTATATGATGTACATGCATATTTTATAAATTTGTTCATTAGTAAAATAAATAATATAATGATAAACTATTTTGATTATATATGAATCAATGCATATATTATACAAAATATTGTAAATAATGTAATTTTCAAAAGTATAATAACAAAGAAAATGATGAAATTTCAGTGAATATATATTTAAATGAAATTCCAATGAAAATTTCAATAAATATTCAAATGTTATTATTTCTGTTGAAATTTTCAATAGATTCCAACGGAAAGTAAAACGAAAATATTCTGTTAGAAACTTAGAATGGGTTTTGCATTTGATTTCAGTTGGATTTTGACAAAATTGACGGTAGATTTTTTAACAGTTGAAATATGGGTGTAAGTAAAAACTCTAACGGAATTTGCATATTCCAACTAAAATTCCCACTATACTAAACCGTGGGAAAAATGGCATTCAGAACCATCAAAATCCAATTAAAGTTCTAATGAAAACTCATTCAAATGGAATATTATCGTAAAAAATTATGCTTGAATTTATTAGACAATTCAAACGAAAACAATTATATTTGAATATACATTGAGTTTTCCGTTGGAGTGTTTGTTGGATATTGACGATTTAAACGGTTGAAATATGAGTGGGGATAGAAATTTCCACGGAATTCATATATTCCTATGAAAATTCATATGGTATAACCCGTTGAAAAAATGATAGTTGAATCATTAAATTTCAACTAAAATTTTAAATAGAAAACACATTCCAATAGAATACTGACGTATGAATTTTCATTTGAATCATTCTAACGGAAACTATGCCATTAAAATATCCATTTGAATTTCTATTGAAATAAATTAACAGTATGTTTTTGCTGAAATATCATTATTTTTGTAGTGTAATGGATCGTGAATGATTAGTTTGATGATAAAATATTAATTTATTTTTATTATAATAATTATTTACGTAATTTTAAGGAATTTTTGATGCTATTAAAATTAGTTATCTATTTAAAAATATCACTTAATGAGATAAAAAGAAGATAATATTAATTTTAAAAAAAATATATTGTGAAGAATAAATTTTGATATAGAACTTTTATAATTGTGTAACTTCACAAACCTTTTAGTATGAAGTTATTATTAAATAATATTAATATTACAATTAATTAACAAAAAATATAACGATTAATTTCTATAATTAAATGCACATATTGGAAAAAAATATGTTAGTTGGATAGCCTACAATTTATACATTATTCATGCATACCAAATGTATCTTTAGGGGCATAGAGAGACAAATGTAAAGGCTAAAACAATTTGAAGAAGCACAATACAGACGAATGATACGAATGTAAAACCTAGAATTACAGGATTTAATGAAATTAATGGTTGGGTAGGGTCAACATGACAATTTTTTTTTTTTTTTTTAAATTTATGTTGTCTAGCTTTTTACTCATCCTCCCTATATATAATTCTCGAATGTGTTGAGCCTATGTGGCTGTTTCTGGTACTTCGGAATCTTATTTGGCGAAGAATCATGCTTCGTAATTAGGTTTGGACAAATAATATTGATATATTAATAATTATTAATCTAGGTTCGGGTATTCCATAAATATTATTTAGCTAACTTAGGTATTTTAACATCACTTTTACTAATATAACCCTTTAATTATTTGTAATTCTAGATAGTGAGGCACTAAGTGACTAATATATCCCTAAATTTTGATTGCTTCCTTCAATAAGCTATTGAATTATAAATGTATTTTAAAAGTTGATAACTTTTGTATTTCTTATTGGTTTTACATATATAATATATCAAATTAATCATCTTTTGATTATCTTCGATTTGACATCCATATTGTATATATAAAATAAATAAATTATATTTATATTTATAATAATAAAAAATAATAATACTTATTAAACATTATTAGAAAAATAAAATTATTTCTCAATTGATATATTTATATTTAATGTAGTTATATATTATAAGTTAAAAAATTAGTATAATATAACACAAGTAAGTTGCACAAATAAAAATTATCATAATAAATATATAATAATATATATTTTTATAAAAGGTATTTAAATTTTCAAACTACTTTTTCTCATTGATTTTAAATTTTAAGAAAAAAATTAGCAAGCACCCGTGTAATACACGGGTGTTGTACTAGTTTCAAGATATATGTTATTCTTATCTCACCATTAAATATTTCTATTGTTATGTTTTTCTAAATCAACGGTTTTGTTGTGAAGCCAATCGATTGTCTCTATAGTGGAGCTGATCTTCTATATACAACAAGTAAATCATACCATATTCTCTGATTACTTAAATAACACTAATAATTTTATTAATATTGTATGATTTACTTGTTGTATATAGAAGGTTGACTCCACTATGGAGCCAACGGTTGACTTTATAGCAAAACCGATCAAATCAGTATGCTTCATCATTTTCAATAATGGTTACTCAAGCATATGTTATAAATACACAAACTATACTAGATTTTATTGTATGCTAAGGAGTCAAAAACTTTGCTTACGATACCTCTCATCTTGTTTTATTTTTATCTATCATTTCGTGTTTGGATTTATTTTGAATTTCTCAATAGTAACTCTATTATGGTGCATTCATGTTTGAGTTTATCCTGATTTGGTTATAGCTCGGTTTGCACGATTCGCCACCCGTGTAAACATATCGTAAATGTGTTTAAATATCCAAGTTTATCTATATATATATATATAATTACTAGCCAATAGCATTTAATAAAACATAATTAATTTTACCTATGTGGCAATTTAATACTTTTCCCTCCAAAAACCGTTATTTTTTATGTATTTAATCTTTCATTTAATTATTAAATAATCAATACTAATCACTTCAAAATTACAAAAATCATTTTAAGCTTTTTATTAGTGACAGCTGACCATATAATGTGTTGATCTTACAATGTGAGTAGATATTATTATTGTGGTTACATTTAAATTAATTTTTTTTTTAAATTAAAAACGTATTTGAAATTCTTAAATAAATGATAAATAATTCAAAAAAAAAAAAAACGTACCAAAATATACATTACATCTAATCAGGTAAACGCAATTTAAAAAAAGAAAGTAAATATTCCAACTTCTTTATTTGTATATTTGGTATGCAAAAAAGTGAAAGAAAAATAATTAATCATCATATACATACAAATAACTCACAATACTTTATTTACATCTGTGCAAATGCACAGGGTCGAATACTAGTTGAAAATAAAAGTATAATACTCTTTATTCAATTGGTTGAATAAGTCAAAACCATTCTCTTATTATAGCAAAAGAAGGAAACATGCTTTACTTTCTGTTTTTGGACAACTTAAATAGTTGTTTTTTGCACAAAATTATGTGTGTCCATTGTACATCTGATTTTTTTTTTTTTTTTTTTTTTTTTTTTTTTTTTTTTGGGTACATCTGATTTTAGACAAAGAGTCTTCTTGGAAGCAAATAAAGTATTTTTTTTTATTTTTATTTTTTAAATCCAAAAGAATATCCCTATATGATGTAGGGAAGACGTACGAGTGGGAAGGATAAAACGAGTAAACGAGATACTCTCTCGTAAAACACGTAAAACTCAACAATATCTTTTTTCATTCAAAATCAACTATTTCATAACAAAGCAGAAGAGCCTTTAAATAAGGCTCCTAACCCTAGACCTTAACTTGTCCAACAATACAAGATCACTTATTAAACAATAATAATAAATTCTAACTTATTCTCTAAAAGACACCTATTAGATAATAATAATAATAATAATAATAATAATAATAATAATAATAATAATAATAATAATAATAATAATAATAATCTACACCATTCTCCCCCGGTTCGGAAGGCTTCGCCCTCGAAGCCGATGCGTTCCCGTGGCCAGCATATGGTGTCGAACTCATGGTAGGAAAACCTCGTCGTTTTCCCCGGTTGACCAAGTTGTGGCCTTTTATGGCGGGTTGCAAAATGATGGATCTTGAATGAATGTTGTCCAACAATTCCGATGGTAAACATAATCATGGGCAAGGATTGAATTGCTGCATATGCACATGTACACACCTCCATATGCATAACCCACACAGCAGAATTAACATCAAACATACCACACCGTTCACCGCACTCAAATCCATAAGTACAACCAAGCATCCTGTTGTTGAAAGACTTCAGGATAGACAATCGAAAAATGGCCCACCAGTTATTGAGCCTCGGCTCCAGCTCCAAAAAACCATCGTTGGCCAAGATACTCCAAAAATCGGGTTTGAACGATGGCTTCCCGTTCGAAGGCTCAACCTCTGCGACGTCCCATGCGGGACCCATATTGTCGCAATATATATCCGTCACCGGTAGCTCCTCATCGAAAATAGGCAGACCGTCGTACAATAGTCCGTCATCTTCCTCAAAAACCACACCTTGTTGCCGCACATCTTGGTCGTCGTGTGCAACAACTAGCTCAATCTCGACGGGCGGAGGCAGACACTCTCCGAAGGGATCAACCTTCGAGATGGTCTCCTCGTCGTCTGCATCGCCGGACGGCGGTTGTGGAGATCGCCGACGGGGCGCCCCACCTGGACCACGACCCCCACTTCCTCCGTGAACTCCCCCGCGCACACCCCGGTCGCCGGCGGCACGGAGACCACGTTGTTAAGCGTCAAACATAAATCCTCGATCCCCGTCGAAAGATCGACAAACCAATCCGTGAAACGCACGTCCAACTCTTCAAATCGGTGGTCAATCTGTTGAAACCGATCGTAGAAGATTGCATCACGTTGTTCGTTTGCGGCATCTTGTCGTCCCGACGACATCGCGAATCGTACTGACTGCTGATACCAACTGATGTAGGGAAGGTGTACGAGTGGGAAGGATAAAACGAGTAAACGAGATACTCTCTCGTAAAACACGTAAAACTCAACAATATCTTTTTTCATTCAAAATCAACTATTTCATAACAAAGCAGAAGAGCCTTTAAATAAGACTCCTAACCCTAGACCTTAACTTGTCCAACAAGACAAGATCACTTATTAAACAATAATATTAAATCCTAATTTATTCTCTAAGACACCTACTAATAATAATAATAATAATAATAATATAATAATAATAATAATAATAATAATAATAATAATAATAATAATAATAATATAATAATCTACGCCACTATAGTATCAAGTTCACCACAATTACTATATCATTTACCGTTATTAGGTCAATATATACATACAATATACAAGTCATTTACCGTTATTAGGTCAATACATACATACAATATACAAGTTGATGTGTGTTGATCTAATCGCTAAAAAAATTAGTAATTGCATCGCAGTCCCCCAATGGATTGAAATGTTTCATATGTACCCCTGTCCCCAGTTACGACACTACAAAAAAATTGTTATATTCCAAACAGAAAATCCTATAGTAATATATTCTAATAGAAATTCCAACGGATATTCCAATGGTATATAGCTTCCGTTGGAATGTTCCAACGGAAATTCCAACGAAAATATTCCATTGGAATGTATTTTTTATTGAAATTTTAGATAAAATTTGGTGATTCCAACGGCTATATTTCTAACGGTTTTTTTCCGTAGGAATATGCAATTTCCGTTGGAATTTTTATTTCCGCCCCTGTTGGAAAATCCACCGTTGGAATTGTCAAAATCCAACAGAAATTCAATAAAAAACTCATTCCAACGGAATATTTCAGTTGGAATTTCCGTTGGAATCCATTGAAAAATTCCAACAGAAATAATAGTATTTAAATATCCGTTGGAATTGCCGTTGGAATCATTCTATTATAATAAATTTCCGTTGAAATTTCATCATTTTCTTGTAGTGCGAATATCAAACATTTAAAATACTGATTTATAAATTGCCTAATATTTTCTCTATAAAATCTACATAAGTCATACACTAATACATTGATTGATTTATAATTATGCTTTTTTCTATACTTTTAATATTTTTTATATTTGTTATACTTTCGTCATTATCCTTCCATTCTTTAAAATTGCTATATAACTGGAATAATGGACTAAAATAATAACTAACTAGTACAACACCGTATACTACACGGGTGCATGAAAAAATAATTTGAACATAAAAAGTAAAAAAAGAATGTAAATATATACAATAAATAAATGGAAGTTCCATTAAAAGAAAAAAAAAAGACTAATGTACATTGATATTTTATTTCAAATTCTCAAAAATTTCTTTGTATACAACATTATTAATTCTATTTACAATTTTTTTATTTTTGTCGTAGCACAAAATTCTCATGTCTTGTCTATTCTTAACTCTAGACATGACAACAAAAAGTTGTCCATGACTGAAAATAGATTTTGGTATATACAGACCAACATCAAATAATGTTTGTTCATGGCTCTTGTTAATAGTCATCGCAATTCGCAAAGCATGCATAACTGGGAACTGCCAATAAATAACTTGAAAAAAAATTGTAATAAAATTCTAAATAAGTAGTAACTTGTTTATATTTATAACTAGTTAACTGTTATAAAATACGGGGAATATAAAGAACACAAAGTATAAGAACCGGATATAAATCACAACAAGCTTTTCTTTCTTTTCTTCTCACTTTTCGGTACCAAATTTACAATGCTGATGATGCCTTTTATAGGCAAAAGTGAGATCCTATGGGTACACATTTCAAGGTAATTTCATATATTTATAATACTCCCCCTTGAAATTACCACTATAAAATGTGCGTTTATGCTGCCTCGTTAAAAACCTTATCTGGAAAAACCCTGTGGGAAAAAAACCGAGATAAGGAAAAAAGAGTACAGCCGCACATACTCCCCCTGGAATTATCATCCGTGCAAATCCCGAAGATGCCTCATCCCAATATTGTGCACGTGCTTTCGAAATATTGTCGTCGGAAGCGCCTTCGTAAACAAATCTGCTGCATTATCGCTTGATCGAATGTATTGAACTTTGATTTGTTTGTTTCGTTCAAGCTCTTGCGCATATAAGAATAACTTTGGCGGGATATGTTTAGTTATGTCACTCTTGATGTATCCTTCTTTGGTTTGAGCGACACATGCTGCATTGTCTTCGTATATCACCGTCGGGTCATTATTGTTCGATAGTCCACTGGCTTGTTGAATATGTTGAGTCATGTTTCTGAGCCAGATACTTTCCCTACTTGCTTCATGAAGTGCAATGATCTCAGCATGGTTTGAAGACGTCGCAACTAACGTTTGTTTCTGAGAACGCCAAGAGAATGCAGTTCCACCAATCGTAAAAACGTATCCAGTTTGAGATCTTGCTTTATGGGGATCTGAGAGATATCCTGCATCTGCAAACCGATTATTTCATGTTTTTTATCGTTAGAGTAAAACAGTCCCAAATCGATTGTCCCTTGGAGATAACGGAATATATGCTTAATTCCATTCTAATGTCTCTTCGTAGGTGCCGAGTTATATCTTGCTAATAAATTAGTAGCGAAAGATATATCTGGTCTGGTACAATTAGCAAGATACATAAGAGCTCCTATGGCACTCATATATGGTATTTCAGGACCAAGTATCTCTTCATCTTCATCACAAGGTCGAAATGGATCCTTTTCGACATCTAATGTTCGATTGACCATTGGGGCACTAAGTGGATTAGCCTTGTCCATATTGAATCGTTTCAGAATTCTTTTAGTGTAATTAGATTGATGGACAAATATCCCTTTTTGGACCCGTTCTATTTGCAAGCCGAGACAATATTTGGTCTGCCCGAGGTCTTTCATTTCAAATTCGCCTTTTAGTAAAGTGACTGCTTCTTGGATTTCATTTGTAGTCCCAATAATATTCAGATCATCGACATAAACGGCAATTATCACAACTCCATCTTGTGATCTTTTTATAAAAACACACGGGCATATTTGATTATTTATGTACCCACGTTTCAGTAATTGTTCACTCAAACAATTATACCACATACGCCCGGATTGTTTCAAGCCATACAATGATCTTTGCAGTTTTATTGCACATAACTCTTTAGGTTTGGACTTTAGTGCCTCGTGAATTCTAATTCCTTCTGGAATTTTCATATAAATGTCAGCGTCTAACGATCCATATAAGTAAGCAGTCACAACATCCATAAGACGCATCTCAAGATTTTCATGGATGGCCAAACTAATCAAGTATCTGAAAGTAATCGCATCCATAACAGGGGAATATGTTTCATCATAATCGATCCCAGGCCTCTGGGAGAATCCCTGTGCTACAAGACGAGCTTTATATCTTGTGATCTCGTTTTTCTCATTTCTTTTTCTGACAAAAACCCATCTGTACCCAATAGGTTTTATGTCTTTCGGTATAATGGTTATAGGTCCAAAAACCTTTCGTTTATTAAGCGAATTTAACTCGGCTTGAATAGCACCTTTCCACTTGTCCCAGTCATGTCTTTTCTGACATTCAATCATAGACTTTGGTTCAGGATCCTCAACTTCTTTGTCAATTTCTTGTGATACCATATATGCGAATGCATCATTAACGATCTCATCACGCTTCCAAAGTTTCCCATTATTTACATAATTGATGGAGATTTCAATATTTTCATTTCGTTCCAAAATTTTTCCATCATCTTGATTCCTTTTCAAATTCGAATTTTGAATTTCTCTTTTCTTTCGAGGATTCTTATCTTTAGACCCCACTGGTCTTCCTCGTTTCAATTGTGCCTTTAATTCATTTGGCACATCGTCATTTGCCATTTCTTTTGGAATCTCAATTCGAGCAGGGGCATTTATAGCTGCAACATGTGATTTTGTCACCCTTTTTGTATCAGTAAATGCATCTGGCAATTGATTTGCAATATTCTGCAGATGTATAATTTTTTGAACTTCTTGCTCTCTTTGTTTGGTGGGAGGATCAAGATATGACAGTGATAATGTTCTCCATTCAATATTTTTCTCAATTGACTTTTCATTCCCACCTAAAAGGGGAAACAATTCTTCATTAAAATGACAATCATCAAATCGAGCTGTAAAAACATCACCTGTTTTTGGCTCAAGATATTTTATTATTGATGGAGATTCGTATCCAACATATATTCCCAACCTTCTTTGAGGCCCCATTTTCGTACGTTGGGGCGGAGCAATTGGTACATACACTGCACAACCGAAAATTCTTACGTGTGCAATATTTGGTTCTCGACCAGATGCCAACTGTAATGGCGAGTATGTATGATGTGCACTTGGTCTTATGCGAATTAGATTATCTGCATGCAGAATAGCATGTCCCCATACTGAAGTGGGCAGTTTTGTCCTCATTATCAATGGTCTAGCTATAAACTGCAATCGTTTGATCAATGATTCTGCTAGACCATTTTGAGTATGAACATGTGCTACAGGATGTTCAACATCAATTCCCACTGCCATACAATAATCATTAAATGCTTGAG
>CACSLK010011356.1:2974585-2996955 GCA_902706635.1 Striga hermonthica | reverse complement strand
AAAAAAAAAAAAAAAAAAAAAAAAAGAAATCGTGAAAACTAAGCCATAAAATCTTGAACCTTCTAATATTTGGGCCTCCCTGAGGCATTACTTATAGCGCTTATGGACCTCCTATTGTTCTCTGTCAGCATGTTTTGGATTCTCATTTTGTCATCCTTGCTGCTATATAAATTTCTAATATATATTACTTGATGTTAATCACAAGTCAGTACTAGAAGCATATGTTTCATTTATCAGTTGTCTAAATTACTTGGGCTTCATTTGGATGGAGATAGAGTATACAATTTCAGAACAAATCTACCAAATCCTTAGATCCCTATATCAGCCTTTTTCCTTTTCTTTTAGTCATAGAAGCGCATTCACCGACTTATGTAGAGTCCTTTGAAATTATTTGCATGAAATCCTTACACATAATTGCAGAAATATAATTGTTATTATCATGTATTTTATCTGCAAATTTCCAAGTCTGCTTCTCATTCATTTGCCATGCCCTTTACTCTTTCAACGTTCACCGATAACTATTGAATGGGTTGCAGCAATTCTCTGAAGAAGCTGCTGTCACAGGTTGGGGCGAGCATATAATTTGCCGCATCTTGATGATGGTGGCTGCATGCAGATGATTGTTGGAAGAGATGCAAAGGTATCATGGTGCGAGCTGCACTAGTGCAGTCAATAATGGGGCATTTGGGGGGATACAAGCAAGGGATACTTCTCGTGCTGAATCACCTGTTGTGCCACCTAACTTTTCACTGAATCCAAGGTATTTACTGTTTTGTTATTGTTAATAATATCATATGCCAAGGATCTTTCCATGTACGAGTGCGGTGCTATAGTGGATTCGCCTGAGTGGGCTGTGAGGCTGATTTGACCTGGCTCAACATTATATAACTGTTTATAATTGCTTAGAAATATAACTTTCAGGCACCACTAAATATTTATGTCTAGTTATTTTAGGTGTGCATTTGACTCAATTGACGTTATGTTGCTGAATGAGCTTTTAGCTCCTAAAGTCCATTTTGTTTTCATTAACCAAATGCCAGGTGTCACTGTGCATTATTATAAACAAAATAAGATGCCAACAAAAAGTAACTTAAAACATTAAGATGTACATATATAAATTCAAAATATGTCTCTTATCATTGTTCGGTTTACTGTTGGTCGGAGTAAAACATCCAAAGTACTGAAACTTTGACATTGTGTCTTCTGAGTGTCTTGCACATGATTTATTTAAGAGTTCATTTGGTTGATGAAAGGTGAGGGTTGAAAACTTACTTGATGAAGTGCTAACTTCTGATGGAGGAGTTTTTTTGACAATTATGAAATTCAAGTGATGGTTCGTGAGAAGATATTATGTTATTGATGTGGGTAGGAGCTTCTATTTGAAGCACTTTTTAGTTAAGTTTACAAGTGTAAACTATTACCTCTATTGATAACGGGATGCTTGAGTTGAGTGCTTAAGTTGCAATTTTACAGTTCATTGGCGATGTTATTTCTGAATCTCAGGTTATTAATCATACATTTCTACTTTATTTTTATTTTATTTTTATTTTTTTTTACCATGTTCTCATTTTTTTTTTTTTTTCGTATAGCTGTGAAACCCAAGTAACTAATTATGTAAATATTTAAGCTTAAGTAATTGCCTTGGTTTGGCTTGTGTACTCAGGCGATCCTCGCCACCAGCACCATACAAACTGAGGTGTGACAAGGAACAGTTGAATTCCCGGTAATTGCTGCGTAACTTTAATTATTTGTAACTGCTACCTCTCCTTTTCCTTTTTTTTTTCTTTTTTAATTACATGGGCCTGAAAGTGGTATGTGGGGCAAGGTTATGGTTTGTTGATCACCTTCTTTCTTTCCAATAACTACTGGGTCAATTCATTAGAAAGGTTATGTGCTCCTAGTGTAAATTATATCGTTCCGAGTCTTTTCAGAAATCACATACAAGTTTCTTCTCAGTTTTGTTCTTGGACATGTTATCATTGATTGTACCTTACATTAGCTGTGTCCTATGGTAATAGACTTGGGCAACCTGACTTCCAGCCACCAACTCCAAATTGTCCTGAGGAGACACTTACAAAGGAGTATGTACAATCTGGCTATAGAGATACTGTTGAAGGACTTGAGGTATTTATCTAAGTATTTGGCTTATGATTTGCTTACCTTGACTTATTGAGTGAGTTTCTGAATTTCATTGCGATGGATATTGATCAGGATGCTCGAGAGATTTCATTGTCCCAGGTTCCGACTTTTACAAAGCCCGTAATTATTAAGTGCAAAGAGGTATGTGGCAATGTATCCAGTAGGAGGATAAATGAGCTGCTTGTTATCCCTATGTTTTCACTGCTATATTATAAGATGTTATCAAGCTTATTATGCTCTTAATTTTTCCAGGCAATCAGAAAATGTCATAGAGCAATCAATGAGTCTCGTGCCCAGAAAAGAAAGGTCTCCATATTTTCCCTTTGCCTATCCTCTAAAGGGGGAAATGATCTATTACTTGTGAATGGAGTTTTTTGTTTTCCTTACAACATTTTCTTTTTCCTAATGCCTTCTGGATATTGGTAAACCTGGACATGAGAATTAAGTTTAGATTATATGCTTCATATGCAGGCGGGTCAAGTTTATGGTGTTCCTCTTTCTGGTTCACTACTCACTAAACCTGGTGTATTTCCAGATCTACGGCCATGTGGGGAAGATTTCAAGAAGAAATGGATTGAGGTTGTTTTTCCTCTGAAAATAATGAAATAATATATAATATTTTTCAAATCAGGCCTCATGTTAGATATTTGGATATTTTCTTGACTTATGTGGTTTGTATAGGCAAGGCAAATTTATGCTTGTTGATAAACATAAAATTGGGTAGTTGAAAGTTGGTATGTACCTTTGACGATTCTTGCAATTGGTTCCATGTGATCTATATTAATTTGGTTAATTATTTTTGTCACCAATTTTGAACCTTGTCTTGCATCTTGACTGTGCTTCAACAACTTGTGTAGCACTTGGGAAAATCAATTTGGTGGTTGTAGCTGAATGGGAATTTAAGATTGGTGACACTAAGATATACATGGTAACTGTGGTTCTTAAACCTCATGTTCTCAATAGATCTGAATACCAGATCAAAGTTGTTAAGAGCATCTCACTATTATGGTGATTTTGTTGTTTTGGTTGGAGGAAAGACATAACTTAATGTTTATTTGTGTGGAGCTTTGGTAGATTTTGATGCCTTTTAGTGGAATCCTTCATCAAGTGAATAAAGATTCCTAAACCTGTGCTCTTTACAGGGATTATCTCAACCGCATAAAAGATTGCGCTCATTGGCCGACCATGTTCCTCATGGTTATAGACGGAAATCTCTTTTTGAAGTCCTAACTAGATTCAATGTTCCTTTGTTGAGAGCTACATGGTTCATCAAAGTAACTTATCTTAATCAGGTATGTGTTCTGTAGAGAAGTGATTGCGGGGTTTTTCCTGAACTAATTTGGTTATCGAAAGCAAAATGATAATCACATGGTGAATTATCACAGGTCCGTGTGGCATCTTCTAATTCATCATCCAGTATCAATGAAAAAACTCAATTTTCACGTTCAGAACTGTGGACAAAAGATGTTATTGAGTACTTGCAGTACCTCATGGATGAATTCATGACAAAAAATATTTCTCAAATAACTTTGCCTGTGCGACAACGGTCATCACAAATGGTTTATTCAGTGCAGCAAAAAAATGATCCATTTTCATCTGTCATAGATGCTGGGGATCCTTCACTTCACACTAAATGGTGGTATGTTGTAAGGATTATTCAGTGGCATTATGCGGAAGGACTTCTTGTTCCTTCTCTCATTGTGGATTGGGTTCTTAATCAACTGCAGGTTAGTATGCTTCCTAATCTTTGTCTCCTCTTCCTTTTTGTTCTTCAATGCAATACTTATCTCTGGCTTTCATATTTGTATTTCTTATTTGTTATTTCTTTGCCCAAAGGTGTTTGTGATTCTGAAAAGTGATTTATATGAATTTCTGTTTGGATTGTAACTTCTGAATTTATGTTGCTGCAGGAGAAGGAATTACTGGGTGTCCTGCAGTTGTTACTGCCCATCATATATGGTGTAATAGAAACTGTTCTCTTATCACAGACCTATGTACGCGGTCTGGTGGGAATAATCATTCGGTTCATCCGGGAGCCTTCTCCAGGCGGTTCAGATCTCGTTGATAATTCTAGACGTGCATATACCACCACCGCTCTTGTTGAGATGCTCCGATATTTGATGCTAGCTGTTCCGGACACTTTTGTTGCTTTGGATTGTTTTCCTCTGCCATCCTGTCTGTTAAGCCATACATTAAATGATGGAAACTTCTTATCTTCCAAAATGGCTGAGGATGCTACGAAGGTGAAGGATGGTCAAATTGAAGTTACTGGTGTGCGTAGAGATAATATTCGTGATGCTCAGGCTGAGTCATTATCCTTTCTTGGAATTGTATCTTCGATTCAAAAGCGTGCGGAGACTTTATCGAGAGCAGCCAGACCTAATCATCCAGGCTATAACATAGGCAAAGCCTCACAGGTGTTGGACCAAGCTCTCATGCATGGAGATATTGGAGTTGCTTACAAGTTGCTTTTTGAAAATGTATGGGATGGAGCTTGGGCTGAAAGCTGGATTGCACAAGTAAGTCCCTGCCTGTATACGTCACTCAAGCGCATCACTACAGTTCCATCCTCATTAATTTGCGCCATCTTTTTTATATGTGAGTGGGCGACTTGTGAATTTCGGGATTTTCGTGCCACACCTCCTCATAGTGTGAAGTTCACTGGTAAAAGAGACATGTCTCAGATATTCATAGCAATACGGCTTCTAAAGCAGAGGATGAGTGACTTGCCAAATCTGCACCCTTCCAAGAGGCGGAGAAGTAGAGCTATTTCAGACATCTTTGAGAGTCCTGGCCCTTTGCATGATATTATTGTATGTTGGGTTGATCAGCATGAAGTGCATAATGGAGAAGGTTTCAAGCGCTTGCAGTTTCTGATTAGAGAATTGATTGAATGTGGCATTTTTAATCCTCTGGCATACATCAGGCAGCTGATTGTAAGTGGCATTATGGAAGTGAATGGGACTATGGCTGACTTGGAAAGCAGAAGAAGACATTGCAAACTCTTGAAAGAGTTACCTGCTCCTTATATCCGTGACGTCATGGAAGAAAGATTTGAAACACCAATATTTGGTGAGGCAATGGATATTTATTCAAATGAACGGCGACTGGTGCTTCATGGGCTATTTGGACTGAAAAAATCTGTTCCCAAAGCAAATGGTCTGGCCAAGCAAAAAAAGCATTATAGTCTTGCAGGTGGAAGCGGTTCAGCTTTTAATGGTGACATGGATATCAAGCTTGAAGAATTGAAGGATTCAATTTCTGCTCTATTGCATTTGCCCACATCTCTATCTCGAATAGACACTGGAAATGACGAAGCTCAAGGAAGCAGTAAGAGGCCCGGTGGTCCTACTAGTGAGGTAGAAACTAGTGAAGAAACATCAGAATGTGAAGAATGCAAAAGGATGAAAAGACAAAAATTAAGTGATGAAAGGACCTTATGGCCAGCAGATGAAGAGATATGGTGGGCAAGTAAGGGCCTAAAATATATGGAATCTTTTAGAATGGAGCCACCCCCAAAGCCTGCCAAGCAGTCATCAAGAGGGAGGCAGAAAAATGTCCGTAAAACTCAAACTCTTGCACAGTTAGCTGATGCACGAATTGAAGGTAGTCAAGGAGCATCGACAAGCCATGTCTGTGAAAGCAGGATAGGTTGCCCTCATCATAGGACAGGTTTTGATGAGATCTCAAAATCTGTAGATGGGTCCAGAAAACCACCGTCAGCTGATATTCTGTTAATTGGAAGAATTCTGAAGAAGATGCGGTTTGTTAACAAGAGGACTGTGGCTGCATGGCTGATATCCGTTGTGAAGCGTCTTATTGAAGAGGCTGAAAAGCCTACTGCCAAGGGTGGCCAACTGGGTAGGCCAATACCACCTGCTAATAATCGGAGCTCCTTGAGATGGAGACTTGGTGAAGATGAACTATCAGCAATTTTGTATATATTGGATGGTTGTGATGAGTTAGTTTCTGCTGCAAGGTTTCTTCTTTGGTTGGTTCCCAAGCTTCCCAGCAATATGAGCTCTATCGTCCAAAGCAGGAACACTCTCATGCATCCTAGGAATGCTGAAAATCGTGCTTGTGAAGTAGGAGAGGCATATTTCATATCATGTATTCGCAGGTGTGCTTTAGCTCCTATCACCTGTGAATTTCAGTATTTGGTTTTATCGCAGTTTGTTGAGTTCTTTTGTTTCTTTTAAAGTCTCTGTTTATGCTCAACTGTCCCATTCTTATAGTAAACACTGTGTTCCAATGCTCTATCAGTAATGGATGAAACATAGGAAATGGACAAGATAATCTGTAAGCTATTGTTTCGTGCCAGCATGACATTGCTTGTGAATTTTTTGGAGTCGCCGCTATAAAATGGTGGTTGAGCAAATGTTTTTCTATTGTCTTTGTTGCATTAAATTTTTCTATTATGCTTGGCTCTTCCTTTAGGCTTTTAGATAAATAATATGAGCACTTTCAGAATTGTATGGTCTGGACAGTTTGAGGATTTATGGAGTTTGAGGTTTATGTCGCTTACTTTTTGGTAATTATGCTGGAGCATATTTCGTTCAGTATCTTGCTGATTTACTAATAAAAGAATATCTTGAACTTATTGTTTGCTGCCCTAAAAAAGAGACTAGCACATTATCATTTTAGATGGGTTGTCGGGTTACCTGGAAACTCAACTTATTTTATTCTTCCTTTTTTTTTTGGCTCGGTTTCAGGTATGAAAATGTAACCGCTGTTGCTGATATGATTCCTGAAACCTTGTCTGCTGCGATGCATCGTGCTGCTGCAGTGTTGGCATCTAATGGCAGACTTTCTGGTTTGCCAGCCATGGTTTACGCCTGTCACCTCCTGAGGAAGTATGGCAATGTAGCTAGTGTTATTGAATGGGAAAAGACTTTCACATCCACAAGTGATAAAAGAGTTAGTTCCGAGCTTAAATCAGGAAGAACTTCAGAAGGGGACTTTGGATTTCCCTTTGGTGTACCAAACGGAGTTGAAGACCCTGATGACTATTTCCGTCAAAAGATTAGTGGTGTCCGAGTGTCCAGAGTTGGTTTGAACATGAAAGAGGTCGTTAACAGACTTATAGACGAAGTTTTCCAGTACTTCTACACAAAAGATAAGAAGCCTTTTGTACCAGGCACTAATAAAAATGTGACTGCCGAGAAGTGGGAGGACAGCCACCAGATAGCTAAGCAAATAGTTATTGGATTGATGGACTGTATGAGGCAAACTGGCGGAGCAGCTCAGGAAGGTGACCCTTCTCTGGTGTCTTCTGCTATTGCAGCAATCGTTAATAATATTGGGCAGGTTGTTGCGAAAATTCCTGATCTAGCCTTGGGCACTAAGCACTTAAATTCATCTCCACCTTCTGGCTCGTTAAATTTTGCTCGGCATATTTTACGCATTCATATCACTTGCCTGTGCATACTGAAGGAAGCTCTTGGAGAACGCCAGAGCCGGGTCTTTGAAGTTGCCCTTGCTACAGAAGCTTCTTCTGTTCTCATGCAAGCTCTTGCCCCTGGTAAGGGTGCTCGCAGTCAGTATCAGATGTCTCCCGAGACTCACGATTTCAGTCCAAATTTACCAAATGAAACTTCAAACAAATTAACAGTTCTTGGGAGAGCAGCTAGAATATCCTGTGCCGTTTCTGCCCTCGTCATTGGTTCAATTCTGCAGGGAGTTGCTACCCTTGAGAGGATGGTGAGTCTGTTTAGGTTGAAGGAAGGGCTGGATCTAATTCAGTTTGCGAGGAGTCTGAAGTCCAATGTAAATGGGAATGCACGTTCCATGGGTGTCCTGAAAGTGGATAATGTGATTGAAGTTTCTCTGAACTGGTTTAGGGTCCTTGTGGGGAACTGTAGAACTGTTTGTGATGGATTTATTGTGGACCTTTTAGGTGAAGCCTCAATTGTAGCTTTGTCTAGGATGCAGCGGATGTTGTCTTTAAATGTGGTTTTTCCGCCAGCCTATTCTATATTCGCTTTTGTTGTATGGAAGCCCATTCTTGATGCATGCTTTGGGATCCGTGAAGATTTCAGCCAATTGTATCAGTTATTGGTCACAAGCATAGGTGATGCCATAAAACACCTACCCTTCCGTGAGATATGTCTGAGGGACACTTATGTCTTGTATGACCTCATAGCTGTAGATAACCTCGATTCTGAATTTGTTACCTTGCTAGAATATGGTTCAGATATCAATTTGAAAGCTGCTGCGATGGTTCCTCTACGTCCGAGGCTTTTTCTTGATTCTCTTGTAGATTGTAAAATGCCACAGCAGATGGCTGAGAGGAATGGGATTAGTGGGCACGGTGTGCTGAAAAAACAGTGTGGCGAAAATGTTAAAAAGCTTATGGCCAAGCTTGTGCATGTTTTGGACACTTTGCAACCGGCGAGATTTCACTGGCAGTGGCTTGAGCTGAGGCTCCTACTCAACGAGCAAGCAATCAACGAGAAGATGGAGAATGATATCTCCTTGATCGAGGCCATAAGGTCTCTCGCCCCAAATCCTGATAAGAATACTGCTTCTGAGAGTGAGAGCAACTTCATTCAAATTATTCTCACCAGGCTACTGGTCAGGCCTGATGCAGCTCCTTTGTTCTCTGAGGTTGTGCATCTCTTGGGAAAATCCCTTGAAGATTCAATGTTGTCGCAGGCAAAATGGCTACTGAGAGGTGCCGAAGTTCTTTATGGGAAAAAATCTATCAGGCAGAAGGTTCTAAATATTGCTGCCGAGTTTAAAGAACTCTCCCTGAAACCCCAGCACTGCAAGCCATGGGGATGGTGCCCTTCTGATGTTAATTTACTGGCTAACAAGGGTGGAAAATGGAAATCTGAAGGCGGCACCCTTGAAGAAGGAGAAGTTGTTGATGAAGGGGCAGATTCCAACATGTCTGCAAAAGGATCGGGTGTTCTGGATGTCGAAGGCTTTATCGTCAATCAACAGCATGTGACCGAAAGAGCTCTCGTTGAGCTAATCCGTCCGTGTTTCGATCAAGGGTCGGATGACCTGCGCTATAACTTTGCGAGTGAAATGGTCAAGCAGATAATTAATATTGAGCAACAAATAAATGCAGTTACTTGTGGAGTTGGCAAGCAAGCTATCGCTCCCAGTCAAGCTGTTGGAACTCCTGCAAGTAAAAGTACCAACAGAAAAGGCGGGAAAAGTGGGAGTCCGGGAATACCGAGGCAATCGAACGGAACTGGTGACACTGTTCCTCCTTCTCCTGCAGCACTGCGGGCATCAATGACTCTGAGATTGCAGTTCCTGATTCGGTTGCTCCCTATTATTTGTGCGGACAGGTAATTTTAATTGCGGTGCCACTGCTTAGACTTTAAGAGACATATAGGAGTGAGATGTTATTTGTCTGATTGTGATATGTTTTATCTTTGACTGTATCCTTTCTAGTTGTTATTTATTTATTTATTTATTTATTTTGACCGTGTCTGCATTTGCTCAAAGTGTTCAATGGTATCTGAATTTTACTAGTTTGTTTTACGTCATTATCATTTTGTCTGACCAGAACATTGCAATGAGTTATGTCCCTGGTTTTGATTGTTGGTCCAATAAAAGTTATATCTGTGCTTTTGAAAGATTTTTGATGTATGTTACTTGAAAGGTACTATGACTTGCCAAACTGTTCGTTTCAGTGAATGTTTTAAAGACGAAATTCTGAGTCTCTGTGCTTTATGCCGTGCTTGTCTGACACTTACATGTCAATAATTCTGAAACCGAATGTTGCTATCGCTTTTGCTTGTTTGTGATGCTTGTAATCATATACGATATCCTTCTGCATCTTTCTCAGGGAGCCTTCTAGTCGAAATCTGAGGTATGCACTTGCTTCAGTTATTCTGCGCCTCCTTGGAAGCAGGATTGTGCACGAAGATGCTGGCCATTTTGTCAATAACCCCTTGTTTATTTCGCCAAAGAAAAACTTGGAATCTCTTATGGAAACTTCCGCTTCTGCCAAACTAATATGCGGGGAAAGTATATTCGACTGTCTACTGCTAGTTCTGCACGTGTTGCTAAGCAGTCACCAGCCCAGCTGGCTGAAGCCCAAGTCTGAATCCAAGGCCACCCAGCCCAGCAAGGAATATACAGCTTTTGATCGTGAAGTTGCAGAATGCCTGCAGGTTCGACATTTTGCCTAAACTGACAATAACCTTTGTTTGATACAATTACTATAATTGAGATTTTTTCATAATTATGAAATTATCCCAGTTATTTTATAAATTTGCAATTCCTCTGTGTATGTATTCCTCAAATACAGCTTTCCCGAGTGCAAATTTTAGAAGATAAATTATTCTAAAGCGGTGGATGTATAATATGAAGAACCAACTTGGTTTTCTAAAACAACAGCTTTTGGTGATTTTTTTTTTTTTTTCACAAGTATGTTGAAACCTCTCACACGGTTTAATTTTATAATCGTGGCACGTCTTATTCCATTTGTATTCGTGCAGAATGAATTGGATCGCATGGAATTGCCCGAGATAATCCGGTGGCGAATTCAAACTGCAATGCCAATTATTTTTCCAAACTTTAAGCGTTCAATCTCTTGCCAGCTCCCATCTGTATTCCCCAGTGCTCTTGCCTGTCTTCAGCCAAGCAATACAGTGACCAAGTACAATCCAAACCCACCACCTCGAAATTTGCCCGGTCGTTCATCCTCGAATCTGAAACACAAGCCACAACAAGATACTGATTCCGAATATATCGACCAGTGGACTCTTCTAGAAGACGGGGCAGGGTCGGGCCCACCTTCATCCGGGTCGGCCAGCATCGGCACTGGCGATAATACAGATCTAAAGGCGTGCAGTTGGCTCAAAGGGGCCGTGAGAGTGAGAAGAACTGACCTCACATATATCGGGGCCGTTGATGAGGACAGCTGAGATTTTTGGTTAAAACAAGTCGATTAATTTTGGAAAAATGTTTTCCGAGACGAGCAAACACCATGCAGAGAATTTCATTGAATAGGTGTTGGGGCTTGTTTGGCACTAGCAGCGTAAAGTTTACTGCTGTTGAGATTTGGATGGATTTTCAAAGGCGAGCATTTCATTGGCTTCCTGTGGTGTGGGATTTGCTGGACTTGATCGATCGTCTGCTAACCGTTTGAATGATATTCTTGATGCCGGTTGATTGTACCCGAGCAAGGTTATTATGTTGTAAATATGGATAACGCTCCCTTTTTCTTTATCCTTTGTGATCTGGTGAAATGCCTGAGAGAAGAATCTCTGTAGCTTCTTACATGCTCGTAAAATATCTTGTGTAATTTATGATCTCGTGGGCTGGTCTCGTAACCCGATATCACTCCTCATCTTGCTTGCTTCACTCGCCTTTTTTTGGGATTATGATAGGATTTGATCTTTGGCGATCGATTGAGATCGATTGAAAAACGAAGAAGGAAAGAAGGGAGTGAGGAAAGGAAGATCCTAATATGGGTTGCAGTATATTAGTTTAGAACTATGTATTTTCTGTGCGTACAAATGGGCATGTTATGTTTTTATGCCTAGGAGATGTATTGTAAGAACCAATAAATATTTTGGATTGAAGGTACTTCAACATTAGATGATTATTTACTGTGTTTTTTTTTTGGTTTTGATTGGGATGATATTTGACTTGATCTGGGTATTTGTTGGCCTTCAGAAAATGCAAGATTATCCAGGATTTGTATTACTTGTGTATGTTTCGTGTTTCTTTATTAAATTCCAATGATAAACATAAAATATATATTAGATAAAATGCACAAAATAAAACATTTTATTAATTTTTTTATTAATTTGAAAAAAGCCAACATAATTAAGACATCAAATTTATAGTCCTAGACTGCAATAAAAATAAAATAAATTCCTGCAACACTCTTTTAACCAAACAAGATATAACACAACATAATGCATACAAAATTGCAAGTTCTACCAAAATCCCCAGTAGAATGAAAAGGATCACCATTTACCGGGAAGTCGAAACACAGAAGAAGATGATGATACAGCCAAGAAAACCAAACAACACGGTCATACATAAGAACAACAATCTTACAATGGACCCTCAAAAGAGCAAAAGCATCGTTCATTATACACTCTCATCACACATTTTCTTACAACATAGAAAACACACACACACACACACACACACACACACACACATAATTTGATCGTCTGAAAGAAACCCGTACTCGCCCAAAAAGGTAGTCGATATGATTACAAACAACACCTCATTACTGCTACAACAAACAGCATAAAACTGATCATACTAAATGCGATGCGGGCTATATAAGATGATAAGTACGAGTTCAATTAAATATTGAGGTGATTTGAGCTTATTAGAGAACTCGTTATTTAGAGGTCATCAATCCAGTCACCGTATATCTTACTAATTTTGTCGGGGCCCTTCCATTTCTGCATGGGCCTCTGTCCAGCTCTCAGGCCCACATTAGACGACAATCTTTGTGATGGGACCCCAATATGATAACCATCCGTATGAGGCAAAGAAGCATGAGATCCAATGATTGGGTCCACAGAGGTTTTAGCGGGTAAGGCCCCTTGCTTGGCATCGGGAGTAGAAGAATCGTTAATGTCTGAATCTAGCGGGCCCCCACCATACTGATGTAGTTCTGTCATCACGAAAAGTTTTTAAGATAATTGTCATAACGATGATTAGTATGTACATAAAAAAGAGGGCAAATATCTTTACTACTGAAGCTTTGGGTAATATGGAATGCAAAAGGATAGACGTTCAGTATAATTACACAAAAATGTCATTCTCTATACTGAAATTACAAAATATGAGAGACCATGTTGAGGTATGTACTCACATAATAAGCCATAAACAATAAATACCCCCCTTGATGCGGTTGCAAAACGGAGACAAATATAAGGTGGAGTTTGTAATTTTAAAAGTTAGTTGGGTTTCTCAGCCTCGAGGGACCTTTTGCAAGTTCTGGACCTATACTCATATAACTCATGCAAATTATTATCAAACAAAATACAATAATATATATATATATATATATATATATATATATATTTTGCTATTCTTGTCGCAAGTGACGTATTTGTGAATCCCCCAGCCGATTTGATGGCTCAAGAATTAATGCATTAAGATGTGCCAACTATATTGAATCTGTCACGACATGAAATTAGAAGGGGGTTCCCACACGTGGTATTGGATTTATTTGGTCAATGCAAGATGAACATAAGGGAAGAAACTATTGCCAAGGGCAAGAAATAATGTGCATAAAAAGCGTTTCTTCATCAATTTGCTATATTTCCAACTCTCGTGTCATTAAAATGGTATTCTGAGTTGAAAAAAGGTCAATACAAGGAAACTTGAGCAAAAACAGCCCCACAAAACACTCCACTGAATGATTGATACAAAATGGTGAGGAAACCTCAAGTGAGCAGAAACTTAAGACCATAAAACAAATAAAAAAAATTGCTAATAGAACCTTGCAAGCCCAATAAAGCAGATTCTGAAACAAATCCTTTAGCATTCAAGAATCATAGATTGAAGGTTTAATTACCAAACGATCGTTGAATTCGGCCTAATTACAATATGACGCCGCAATTATCTTTTGAAATTCGGTCTTTCACAATATGAACATTCTTAATCAGCAAAAAGGGCATTCTTAATCTGAAAATACCGATACCAACTGAAGCTTTTGCATTATCAAGCAAAACCACAGGGACATATTTCCTAATGAATTCAGCCTAAGCCTAAATACCAATACCAACTGGAGGTTTAATTACCAAACGATCATTGGATTCAGCCTAAGCCTAATTACAATAGGACACTGCAATTATCTTTGAAAATCCGGTTTTTCACAATATGAACATTCTTAATCTGCAGCAAAATGGCATTCTTAAGCTTGAACCAATACCAACTGGACCTTTTGCATAATTAAGCAAAAACCACACGGACAAATTTCCTAATGAATTACTATAAATTTCGTACCTGCGGCTCCATGCGCAAAATGGCACTTGTTCCCGAACGGGCAATACCCTGTAAGCTCCCACTTGTTACAAATCCTCGTCTTCCAATTTGAAGGCTTCACCACAGACTGATTCCCGTTATTATTATTCCCATGTCCAGGCCCACCACTTCCGCCACCTCCGCCGCTACCCGGGCCCAAACTGATAGCCACGCTCTCACGGGCTCTCGACTGCTCATCGTGAAGAAATGAGCAACTCTCACCATAAGGGCACCCTTCCTCTGTGTAGAACTTCTTGCAATGCCTCCCCTTATAAGACCTCTCATCACCAACTCCAAGAATCGGAATCTGATATTCCTCCCTCGGCTCAGAAGTTGCCCCACGGTGGTCTTCATCGTGGGCCGCCACTATTTCTTGCCAGTTAGGCGGCGGCTTGCGAAGCTCCTCGATGCTGTGCGCGAAATTGCAGTTGGTGATGTAAGGACAAGTCCCGACCCGGAATTTGCAGCAGAGTTTGGTCTTGTAGAACATTTTCCCGATGGCCTTGGATCGGTTCGAAGCTGCTAGGTCACCCGATTGGGAATTTCGAGATCTTTTGTTCGGGGGCTCGCTGCCCGATCGGGTTTGGGAGGAGGGCTGAACTTCGTAGTTCGAATTGGAGTCGACATAAGGCTCGTTGTTGAACATTCCATAATCGTCCTCGGTGGCCCACTCAGCTTCCCAATTTTCGTTACCGCTATTGTTCCGAGGGTTTCCGGAAAGGATTTGCACCACGTTTCCGCTGGAAAATCCGCTTTCTCGACGGTAATCCATGTTTCTCTTAAAACCCCCCCACAGTCAATTTTATTCCAAAACTGTTTTATTGTGTTTATCTTCCTTATGGTAGAACAGTGGACAAAACCCTAAGTTTTATTGAAGACCCACCTATCTAGCACTTCAATTGTCCCTCGAGAAATACAGTAAAAAAGGACAAACAAATATTTCGACAACAAATATGAAATTACTGCAGATTTATAGCTTAGGATTGCAGCAATTTGAACACTTTTCAAAATCTTGTCTCAAAGTTTTCTTAATTGAACAGTTCCATACTAAAAACCCAACAAATTAACCAAGTGGGTCTGCGTATAGACTTGTAATAACCCCATTTAAGCTACTCACACCCAATTTTCTTAAGTGGAAAGGATAAAAATCCAATCTTTCATTACCCAGTGAAAATTATAAATACAAATGTGCGTACAGATGCACTTCCAGAAACAAGCGAGTAAAAAAAAAGTTGCCCAAAAAAGTAGAAGAAGCTAGATAACTTACCCACAGACTGCAAAGGGTTTCAGATCTCACAATCTGAAGCTCGTACTTTTCGAAGAAAAATTACGAGCAATATTTCAGGGTAATGGATAAGTTACAGTTTATTTCAGACATATTATTTGAAAAAAAAAAAAAAAAAAAACTGGGTTTATTTATTATAAATACTGGAGCTTTATTCAAAGCAAAATGGAAATATGTAGGAAGAAAATTAGGAGAGAATTGATGACATTGATGTGTGCTCAGCGGTGAGGATGGCGAGGTGTTTTACTGTAAAACCCATTTTGGTAGCAAGCACGGTACAGAGGAAAAGAACTTGTATTTGATATTTATAGTAGTTAAGGGATACAACAAAAATGGGGTTCTCAATTTAACTTGTTGTCAATTGAAGTTCAAAGAATATCTATATAATAGTTCTCAATTTAATACCCCACCAAACTTTTTTTTTTTCTTTTTTTTTTTCAAAACGAAGAAATGATATATTAACTAAAAGAGAGAACATAGTTAAGCAAACAGAGCCAACAAGCCTGGCCAAGCTACACAGAACTGAAAACTAAAAACAACTCAAACACAAAGCAACTGGAGAACCATACAGGATGGCCTAGAGAGGATAAAGGGACAGTATGGATTGTCTATTGGGCAGTATAGAATACTGAGGCCCTGAGACTAACCATATGTCAAAAGAATAACCAAGCCACTGTAAAACTGCCTAGCTAGGGAAAAAAACAAGAATACCAAAGCAACTCAGAAAAATGAAAAAGAGCTAAGACCACTAAGGCAAATCAGAGAATTCCTTCCATTCAGAGCAAGCACCTTCCACCACTAATCTCTCTGGCTGCTTTTGGTTTTTGAAGACCCAGAGGTTCCTTGATTTCCATAACCACCATAGGATATAGGTGGTTAATTGTATTCTTTTCTCAGCCTCTTTCTCTCTGTGCAGCATACAGATTTCTAACCACCAGCTCTTAAAGCTACAAACTTCTTGTTGCAGTGATGTCCAAGTTACATGGGCCAATCTCCAAACTAGTTTAGCTCTAGGACAGTTGAATAAAATGTGCTCTGCAGTTTCCATAGATTCTCCACAGACTTTGCAAATGCAGTCCACCTTGACACCTCTCTTACACAGGTTTGAAAGTGATGGGAGAATACCTGAATAGCACTTCCAGATGAAGTGCTTAATTTTCCTCTTAATTTTAAGCTTCCAGCTGAAACCTCTAGCTTTGAGAAACTCTGTGCTTTGGTTGCTGGATTCAGGGATATCCAGCTTCAGAATCTTGCTACTTATCAAGTTCTCATAGGTAGAAGCAACTGTAAATCTGCCCTTTTTGTGGAAAACTCCAGGTGGGAGTGTCTCTTTGAGATTTGTCAATAGTGCTGATACTTTGAATGGATTCACAATCTGCAGGAGAAAAAATCTGATTAAGGAGATCAACATTCCAAGCATCTCTGTCAGGCAAAAAAAGTTCCCAGACCCATGTTGGAGGATTGCTTGCAGTAAGATTCCTGCAAGGTTTGTGATTGGGGAGAGATGGGACCCATGGATGATCCCAGATTTTTGTATCTCTACCATCTCTGACAATCATAAAAAGCCCATGCTCAAAAACAGCACTTAAGCTCATCCAGCTCCTCCACAACCAAGAGCTACTTTGTGGAGGTTTGGAATTAAAGAGGGAACAGTTAGGAAAATATTTATCTTTGAGCATTTGACTAACAAGTAACTGGGGCTTGGAGTGATCCTCCAAAGCTGCTTCAGGATTAAAGATTCATTGAAAAGTTTAATATCAGAAAAGCCCAAACCTCCCTTATCAGTAGGGATGGTTAACAACTGCCATTTTTTCCAATGGAGACCCTTAGATTGATCACTCTTGGACCACCAGAATTCAGCAAAAAGCTTTGCAATCTCAGAACAGATGCTGGTGGGCATGAGGAAGCAAGACATGACAAAGGTGGGAAGTGCAGAAAGCACAAATTTAATCAAAACTTCTTTCCCGGCAGATGAGAGAAATTTGTTTTTCCAATTTTTAATTCTATCTCTGACATTGCTAAGAACAAAGGAGAAAAGCTTGCTTTTTAGACAGGCCAATGCCTAGGGGGAGCCCTAGGTATTTAGTGGAGAATTGGATTTGGATGCCTTGGAAAAGTCTGCAGATATCATTTTGGATTGAAGAGGGTGTGTTTTTACTGAAATAGATCGAGGATTTAGACAAGTTGATTTTCTGGCCTGAGTTAAGGTAGTAGCAGTGCAAAATTCTGAGAATCTCATTAGCTTGCTCAGGAGAAGCTTTACAAAAAGCAAAGTGTCATCAACAAAAAAGAGGTGGGAAAGTTCAGGTCCATTTTTGGAGAGCTTGAGACCAGTTAAGGAACCTTGCTGAGAAGAAGAGTTTAACAGAGAAGAGAGAAGCTCAGAGACAATGATGAAAAGATAGGGTGACAGAGGGTCACCCTGTCTAATGCCCCTAGATGGAGAAACAAAGCCACATTTTTTACCATTCAAGTTAAAGGAGAAACTAGAAAAAGATACACAGCTCATAATCCATTTAACAAACAAAGAGTGAAACCCCATTCTAAGCAAAATAGCTTTAATACAAGGCCATTCTATTCTATCGAAAGCTTTTTCCATATCCAGTTTTAAAGCCATAAAATATTTAGAACCAGTTCTATGCCTATTCAGATAATGCATGGCTTCTTGGGCTATGATAACATTGTCTAGGAGTTGTCTATCATGAATAAAAGCAGCTTGGTTTGCACTGATACAAGTGGGAAGACAACTCTTAAGTCTAGAGGCTAAGATTTTAGAAATAATTTTGAAGGCCACACAACACAAGCTAATAGGTCTGTAGTGCTCAACTCTTGAAGGATTAAGAGATTTAGGGATAAGGGTTAAAACAGTATGGTTCCAAGATTTAGCCATAAACCCAGAGTTGAAAAAAGCATAAATAGCATCACACAGACTGTCTTTAATAGTGTTCCAGTTTTTTTGAAAGAAAAGAGGGGTCATACCGTCATGCCCTGGTGCTTTGTTAGGATTCATGTCGTCTAAAACTCTCTTCACATCTTCTTCTGTCACAGATGTGAGAAGCCTGTTGTTCATTGCAGGAGTGATGACTGGTTTAATGCACTGGAAGAAGCTAATCATCTATGTCAGACTAGTTGGAGGTAAAAAGCTGCTTGTAGAAGTCAGTGAGGCACTTTTCCATGTCTGCTTGAGAGCTACATACCATATTACTCCCATTAATCAATCTTGTAATAGCATTGGTTTTTCTTCTCTGGGATGTGTAAGCATGGAAAAAGTGGGTGTTTTTGTCCCCTTCTTTGAGCCATTGCAGTCTAGATTTCTGGCTCCAGTAGGCTTCCTCATATTTGTTGAGTTTGTCAATACCTGCCTTGAGAGAGTTCCACTAGTTCCAATCTCTGTCATTCCCCAAACTTCTCAATTCTTCCATTTTGTTTGTAGCTTCCTTAAGAGCCTTCTCATTTTCAGTTAGAAGGGCTACCCTTAAGAAGGGCTACCCTTGTTGCAGCTATCTTAGCATTGAATTGGGTCATTGGGTGACCATTCTGAAAGCAGCTCCAGGCTTCCTTGATGACATCACTCACTCCATCTCTGAGCTGCCATCTTTTATAAAAAACAAACCTCCTTTTCCTGCTGGCTGCACAGTCTCCTGAGGATAGAATAATCAGACTGTGGTCTGAGGAGCTCATGTAGACATTAGAGGCTGAAGAGCTGGGGTGAGCATTTTTCCAGCTAAAGGATGCAAAGAATTTATCCAATTTTTCTTCCACATAATCATCACCAGTTCTGCAATTCCACCAGGTGAATTGGTGGCCCATCAATCCAATCTCCTGCATACCCATGTTAGTTATGAAATTATGAAAACTCCAGAAAGAACTATCAGGTCTTCTCCTTCCTGCTTGCTTCTCATGATGGTGGCATATATCGTTCCAATCTCCTCCAATTAGCCAATTGTCACCCCAGAGAGCCTTTTCTTGCTCCAGATATAACCATTGCTTCTCCATTTCTCTAAGGTCAGTACTGAGGTATACTGTAACACCCCGCCTAATTATTCTAGAATTTATAAAATCTGAGTAAAATTTTTGTTTTTTATTTTCGAAAAACTCTTTAACTTTATTTTCGAAAATTCTCATACTAACTCGCGGGATGCTACTAACTTAAACTCTTTCTCATGCAGACGTAAATAAATACATGCAACCTAATCAAATCCGTTATATAAAGATACCACGGAGATAAAGGCATTAAACATGCATAAGTCTGAATATCTCATAATACATACTAAATCTGAAATGTGCGGAAGCTGAAACATAATATGTCTACGCATAATATTTATAATACACGTTCAATAAATGACATGTAAATGCGTTACAAAAAGACTGCTAATGACCACGACCACCCCTGAAATCTCACGCGCCACGCGCCGCTCTGTCACCTGAAAAACGTAATGGGGGCGTGAGCAAAACCACTATGCTCCGCAAAGACCAGTACTTAATTATACAGCATCGTTAATAACAATATCATGACTTTAAGTATATAAGAACTGATCTGAACTGAAACTGTAACTAGGGCATCTGGTGGTCATAAAGACCCTAGGGCTTAAAAGCCAATCATGTGCACACTTTGGGGGATCATTAAGGCCAATTAATGCCTCCCTCAGAACCACGGGGGATCATTAAGGCCCGCCACGGCCTCCCTCATGGTGAATTAACTATTTCTCATACATACCTCGAACATGGTACAGAAATTAAAGACGATGTATAACCAGTACGTGACCCCCACCTGATAAGCTGCTACTGCTAGGCAAGTGCTGACTGACTGGTAGCTGTCGGAGGCTCGACTCTCCTTAAGCTACATAAATATTTGAGTAAAATGTACTAAGTACTAAGCTCAAATGGAAAACTTGATTCTTATTCTTATCTGATTGTACTAGGTTCTCTCGCTTGATCATTTAATCTGAATTTAGAAGATTTGAGCTATTTTGGAAAGATTTGTTGACTTTGAGGTTTTTTTTCAAGTTATCTGAATTATTTTTTAGTCTTATTACTCAACTTAGAATTCGTTGGATTCTCTTTAAAAAATAATTAATTATCTAAATTAACTATTCTCCTTAATATATTGCTAAGCTTGTAAACATACAAACATGACAAATACTACCAACCTGCTAAACTAACTTCGAAACTTATAGATTATACTTAAGGCCATGAGTTATGAACCATCATACATAACACAATTATTGATTAATCAAGATCTCTAGCATGTAGTGAAATTAATTTCAATTTCCATGTATTTCCCTCCCAGCAATCACATAAATATCGAATAATAATTTACAACTTAAATAAAACCATAGGCTTGATTTATAATTACTTGGTAGGCTCTAAATTTGGGTTGAGAAAGTATTTGAGTTCTTTAGCCCAACACAAATCTATTAGCCCAATACTAATTAATAACTCTACCACAAGTTCATTCTCCTAGCCCACACCTTGGCCCAAATATCCTAAAATAAATGACCACCCTCATAAATCCACTCACTCCACATGACTCACACATACACAAACACAATTTGACATGCACACACACCCCAATAATGCACATACATCTACCAGCAAACACATTAAATTTCCTTCATTCTATCTTATTTCCTCCTCTGAATTTTCTTTCTCTCTATTCTTCCTTTAGAAAAGAACAAATTACCCGTTTACTCACAACACATAAATCCTAACACTCCCAAAAATCAATATAACCCCAAAAGCAAAATATGGCAGCAAACTATTGACATAACCATAAGTTCAGGAATAGTAATACTTCAAGGTCATTCTTATTATCCTCCTCTTTATTTTCTCATATCATTTTAATACCTTAAATACCTTATTACTATATTTTATTATTATTATTATTTTATTTTTTTTTTAAAAAAGCTACAACTTAAATCTTATTCCCTAAATTTTGAGCCACGCTTGCAGAATACTTAGACATGGAATTAGGTTCAATATTTCTTATGATTTTTATGGCATTTACCCTAACATATTCATCTTCTGCTTTAATTTTTATTACTTGTTTTTACTCAGCTTTTTCATTTGAGTTGTTAGCATCTTAAACCATGAATTTTTACATTAAAAGAGTATAAAGGTTCTGCAAATCACCTCTCTTCAGGTTTAAAATGGAAGGAGGAACTCGATTGAAAGCTAACGGCTCGCGTGGGGAGGAGCTGGGAGTTTGGACTGAAGCTTGTCGCGCGTGGATGGCTCGGGCTGAGGTCGTGGTGGTGCTGGCCGCTCGTCGCCGGCGCGGCTTTGGCCGGAAAAATGGGAGCTCGCCGGAATAGAGGTCAAGCCATGGAGGTTGAAGGAAGAAAGCTTGTTTTCTTTGGTGGTTGAAGGTGAATCTTGGACTTTGAAGCTAGATCTTGGTATTAGGCTAGGACATTTTGTGTTTATTTGTACAAGATCTTGAAAAGAATGAAGGTTTTCTTTGGAGATGGAGATCTTGAAATGATGATGGAGATGAATAGTGTAGAGAGGCTAGGGTTTCTTGTTGTTGTTGTGTTGGGAGACAAGGAGACAACTATTTATAGATGGTGTAGGAGACTAGGGTTTTGCTCTTGTTATTGGGCTTAGTATCGGGCCTAATAGATTGGGCTCGATTATATATCGGTTTAGGCGTAGGATAATTAGTCGACTCGACTTAGAAATTTGAAATGCTCGGTCAAATAAAATATGACGGGCTTAAAATAATAATCTCGACTTAGACCGAAAAATAATATTGGCCTCGGTATAAAATAATTGGGCTTGAAATAAAAATACTACGAGGGTTCGATATTTAAAATGTCGCTTGGGCTTAGAAATTAATTCGACTACTCGAATTAAAATGGGCCGACTAATTAAAATAAATTCAACTCGAGCTTAAGAAATTAAATTCCGTTAAATGGACCCAATAAAATGTTGGGATCGGTAATTTAATTAATTGGATGCTCTCTTTATGGCTTAGACTTGA
>CACSLK010011356.1:2948901-2963960 GCA_902706635.1 Striga hermonthica | reverse complement strand
AAAACCCTAGACCTACTCCATTTGCGCAGCCTCATCATCTCCGCAGCGCAGGTAAATCTTCGCCGCCCGATTGAACCGTAACTTCTTCACTGCATTATCACATGATTGTCTATCCATTCTTCGCGATCGATTGCTGGATGTTTGAATTCGTTCTGTTTTAGATGTGATTTTGATGCATATTTAGTTGTTTGAGCAGTATCTTTCGATTTGTGGTCGAACTGTACTAATCGATCGCGAATTTTGATTTGAGCTGTTTGATTTTTCTTGTGATCTGCATTTTAGAAGCTGATGCAATAGCTGTAAAATCTATCGCTAGATTTTATCTCCCTTTATGTGTGTGTGTGTGTGTGTGTGTGTGTGTTGAATTTGGTGGAGATGGCTTATTTTGGTTATGCAGTGTTAGAAAGGAGCGAAGTATCAGGTGAAAACATGGAGTTTTTATTTTCCTTGTCATTGAGAACAATGTACCAAAGTTTTAGATGTGGTTATGAAATAGTAAACTTGTTTAAGTGATGAATGTGTCTCAGTAATTTTATGTCTTGTGGATACTTTTACAGTTTTACTTGTGGGGTATTTTAGAGAAACACAGGAGTCTTGAATTTGCCTTGTTTTCACAAAGGTTGAAGATCCAAACATTTGTAGATATTGCATTGGTGATACTAAGAAATGGCCGTTCTTCTTCCTCGTGTATTAAGAGAGTTGTATGGCGAATTGTTTTGTATTATCTTGGTCATGAATGCATTGTCTAGTTATAGACTTATAGTGTAATCTATGCTACCTGGACTCGGATATGGGTGGCGTATCGGGTGTGGAGATATGAGCATCCGACTCGTCAATAGTTTAGAAATCTTGAAGATTTTGGGCTAAAATGCCACACCCGACACTCATACCCACACCAGTGTCGACACAACATGACACGGGTATTCTTCCTAAATAGAAGAGTCCGGGTAACATAGAGTGTAATTAAGTCATGGGGCTTCTTGCCTTTGTTGATGATTATTCATAACATTCCATGGCTTGTTTTTTTGTGCCAATATTGGTCTACTTATGATTTGTATATAGCATTTGTAATTTTTTTTCATGCCGGTTAATCAGCTAACACACTAATGATTATGCACATTTGTTGATAAGTTTAATCAATGTGCTATTCAGGCAATGGCTCCAAAACAGCCAAATTCTGGTATCTTTGTGGGTTTGAACAAAGGTCATATAACGACAAGGAAAGAGCTTGCACCCCGCCCTTCTGACAGAAAAGGGGTAAGAAAACCCGTTTGAGTTTACCTTAAAAAGTTTTTTTAGTATTAGTTTTTGCTGTACAATAATAATTGTCTTCAGTTTTGAGGCAATGCATTATATTTCAAGAGACAGCTAATAGTTGTCAAAATTTTAAGATCTTTTTTTTTTCTTTTTCATTTATGACTCATTTTTTTTTTTTTGTTATCCTCAGAAAACCAGTAAACGAGTACACTTCGCTAGAAGTCTCATCAGGGAGGTTGCTGGATTTGCTCCATATGAGAAGAGAATCACTGAGCTTCTCAAAGTTGGGAAAGACAAACGTGCGCTGAAGGTGGCAAAGAGAAAGTTGGGGACCCACAAGAGGGCTAAGAAGAAGCGTGAGGAGATGGCATCTGCTCTCAGAAAGATGAGGTAACCAGTCGTTACTATTTACAGCCGTATGAATATTCTTTCTGCTCTTGTGAGGTTTAGTTTAATTATATTCACCTACTTCAGACCAATTCCTAAAATGTCCTTATTTTGTTAATTCCTGGTGGCATGTAAAAGTTATTTTTTTTTTTCATATTTGACTAGGGATTAAGGTTATTTTTTCAGTGAGCCCAAATATTTATTTTCTGAAGTCAAATGCAGTAGCATAATCGAATTTTCTTAGCCTTGGTTATTATGTTAATTCGGACTCATTGGTTTATTTTTTTCCAAATGCAGGGCTGCTGGTGGTGGAGAGAAGAAGAAATAGACTTGCTTTTGACGGTTGAGCGACCATTTTTGCTATTGTAGAACAAACAATATAGCTTTGCGTATTGCGATTTATTGCTTATTTGCTTTTTGTCAAAACTGCGGTTTTTCTCGTTGAGACTCGTTTAAATGTTTCTTCAGTGTTTTATCCATCAATGGTATTTGTGGATTTGTGTTTTGTCATTTTTTGTTTTCGAAACGATATTTTTATAAAATAGAAATACATAATTACAATTAAAAAACAATTAGAATAAGTCAAGTAGACGTCTAGTTGAATCTAGGAAGGAGCTCTCACAACTAATGGACAGGAGTCTAGAGATTGCTTATGTCAACTCATCTACCAAACAAACAAACTAAAAACCCTGACTGTAGGTGAATACAATTCCTACAAGTTAACCAAACAAACTATAAACCCCCACTAGAGGTGAATACAATTCTGTGTTTGGCAAATATATGAGTTAGCTTATAGCTTTTTTATTAGTTTACAAGATTATGGGTAAAATTATTTTAACCTCTCAAACTATGCTGATTTTGTTGTAGTTTCAGTCATTTTGACGGTCAAATTGCAGTTAAATTTTAAATTACATGATTTAAAATGGTATATGTCACTCTAGTGGGGCCTAAATTGCTACCTTCATAATTTAATAGGATCAAATTTGCAATTTAACCTTCGAATAACTACCCGTGTGGTTTGTTTCATTACTAAAATAAACCCCTCAATTGCCTTTCGAACTTATAAAAACACCTTCCCGTGTGGTTTGTTTCATTACTGAAAAACCCCTCAATTGCGTTCCGAACTTACAAAAACACCTTCGTGAAGTTTCATGTACTATTTGTTCAACAAATGTAAATGCGCCGAGTGTTTGAAAACTTGAACAACAAAGTTTACTTAAAACGAACTTCAAGATCCCCCTTTTTAACCGATTTCTACTTTTTTTTTTTTCAGTTGTCAACTTGAGCCTGTGAGTTTTGGTAACTGCAGGATTTTGTCATAAACAATGTACAACAAACACTTTTTGATGTAGTTTCATCTTCTGTTGGTTGAATAGAAAATGGAGAAGACATGACGCGATTAATCGAATTTGAAGATTTGGTGAATGCATTTTATCGTCATTTAGAATGATCTGATAAAGAATGTAATTCTGGTAATGTAGCTTCAAAGCTGCTTAATCTGTTCGAAACAGGATGGCTTGGCCATTACATTTTTTGCACTGTTTTAGGTATTGTTTATGGTGCAATGTTCTCATGTGGAATAATTAAAATTTATCGTATTTCTCCTTGCATATTTTGCTTCATATGATTATTCTTCTTTTCTTTTTTTTCTTTTTCTTTCATATGTCCACAATATATTGCAATTTGCACATATGTATGATCATTAAGATAGAACATAGCAATTTATATGCACCTAAGTCTACAGTAATGATCACCTACCCACGGTGGGCACATGTTAATATATCCACCGCTTATGTGGCATGCATACATTGATGTTAATATGTTAAAAAAATACATCACAAATGTGTGCATTCCACATAAGCGGTGAACATATTAATATGTGTCCATCGTGGGTAGGTGATCAGTACTGCCTAAGTCTATGGTCAACAAATGATCTTAACACTAATGCTACTTTCGGCACACATTTTCAACACATAACATTGAATTCATCCCAAATTAGAAAGTTGATTTCCCGTCCAAATGTAGCCTATATTATTGATTGGTGGACCACGAAATAACGTCGAATTCAATCCAAAATTAATTAATTACAATTTGGTCAATGGCTAATATAGATGATTGTTGTTAGCAGACACAATTGTGCACTCATATATATTCCAATATTTATGAAAAATATAATATATGTTATAAAAACGGAAAATATAAAGAACACCAAATAGAAGCCGAATAGAAATTATACTGAATATTTCTTTCTTCTTTCTTTCTTTTAATGGTGCAAATTTTCTCTACACTAGGAGTGCATTTTATAGGCAAAACTCTTCCGACACAATTCACATCAATTATTAATATCCATACCCCATTTCACTATTCCCATAACATCAAATAATGGAGTGAAATTATTTTGTGCATAGTGGTTTATTCCACTTCTACATATTATAACACTCCCCCTTGGAATAACCACAATGCAATGTGCGTTTATGCTGCCTCATTAAAAACCTTATCCGGAAAAACCCTGTGGGAAAAAAACCGAGATAAGGGAAAAAGAGTACAGCCGCACATGCTCCCCCTCGAGTTATCATCTGTGTAAATCTCGGAGATGTCTCATTCCAATGTTATGGACATGCTTTCAGAACGTTGTAGTTGGGAGCGCCTTTGTAAACAAATCTGCTGCGTTATCACTTGATCGGATGTATTGAACCTTGATTTGTTTGTTCCTTTCAAGTTCTTGAGTGTATGAGAAGAACTTTGGTGGGATATGTTTAATTCTGTCACTCTTGATGTATCCTTCTTTGGTCTGAGCGACACATGTTGCATTGTCTTCGAATATCACCGTCGGGTCTTTATTATTCGAGAATCCACTGGCTTGTTGAATGTGTTGAGTCATGTTTCTGAGCTAGATGCTTTCCCTAGTTGCTTCATGCAGTGCAATGATTTCAGCATGGTTTGAAGATGTAGCAACTAGTGTTTGTTTCTGAGAGCGCCAAGAAAATGAAGTTCCACCAATTGTGAAAACGTAGCCAGTCTGAGATCTTGCCTTATGTGGGTCTGATAAATATCCTGCATCTGCAAAACCGATCATTTCATGTTTTTTATCATTTGAGTAAATTAATCTCAGATCGATTGTTCCTTGGAGATAACGAAATATATGCTTGATTCCATTCCAGTGTCTCCTCGTAGGTGACGAGTTATATCTTGCTAATAAGTTGGTAGCAATAGATATATCTGGTCTGGTGCAATTAGCAAGATACATAAGAGCCCCTATTGCACTCATATATGGTACCTCAGGACCAAGTACTTCTTCATTTTCTTCACATGGTCGAAATGGATCCTTTTCAACATCCAATGTTCGGTTAACCATCTGAGTACTAAGGGATTAGCTTTGTCCATATTAAATCGTTTCAATACTCTTTTAGTATAGTTAGATTGATGGACAAATATCCCATTTTGTACTCTCTCTATCTGTAAACCGAGACAATATTTGGTTTTTTCGAGATCTTTCATTTCATATTCGCCTTTCAAAAAGGTAACTGCTTCTTGTATTTCATTTGTTGTCCCAATAATATTAAGGTCATCAACATATACAGCTATTATCACAACTCCATTATGTGATTTCTTTATAAAGACACACGGACATATTTGATCATTTAAGTATCCCCTTTTTAGTAATTGTTCACTCAAACAATTATAGCACATACGCCCGGATTGTTTCAAGCCATATAATGATCTTTGCAACTTTAACGCACATAACTCTCTAAGTTTGGAGTTTAGTGCTTCGGGCATTCTGATTCCTTCTGGGATTTTCATATATATGTCGGTGTCTAATGATCCATACAAATAAGCAGTTACAACATCCATGAGATGCATCTCAAGATTTTCATGGACAGCTAAACTCATCAAGTATCTGAAAGTAATTGCATCCATGACAGGAGAATATGTCTCATCATAATCGATCCCAGGCCTTTGGGAAAATCCCTGTGCAACAAGGCGAGCTTTATATCTCGTGATCTCATTTTTCTCATTTCTCTTTCTAGTGAAAATCCATTTGTATCCAATAGGTTTTATGTCTTTTGGTATAATGGAAATAGGCCCAAAAACTTTTCGTTTATTGAGTGAATCTAACGCGGCTTGTATGGCGCCTTTCCATTTATCCCAATCATGTCTTTTCTGACATTCAGTTACAGGTTTTGGTTCAGGATCCTCAACTTCATTTTCAATTTCTTTTGATACCATATATGCAAATGCATCATCAATATTTGTGATCTCATCACGCTTCCAAAGATTCCCATTATTTACGTAATTAATGGAAATTTCAATATTTTCATTCTGCCCCGAAATTTTTTCATCATCTTGATTCTTTTCCAAATTCGGGTCACGAATTTCTCTTTTCTTTCGGGGATTCTTATCTTTAGACCCAATTGGTCTTCCTCGTTTCAAGCGTGTCTTTGACTCATTTGGCACATCATCATTTGCCATTTCTTTTGGAATCTCAATTCGAGTAGGGGCATTCACAGCTGCCACATGTGATTTGGTCACCCTTTTTAAATCAGTAAATGCATCTGACAATTGATTTGCGATATTCTGTAGATGTATGATCTTTTGAACTTCTTGCTCTCTTTGTTTGGTGGGAGGATCAAGATATGATAGTGATGATGTTCTCCATTCAATATTTCTCTCAATTGATTTTTCATTCCCACCTAAGGGGGGAAACAATTCTTCAGTAAAATGACAATCATCAAACCGAACTGTAAAAACATCACCTGTTTTCGGCTCAAGGTATTTGATTATTGATGGAGATTCATATCCAACATATATTCCCAACCTTCTTTGAGGCCCCATTTTTGTACGTTGGGGCGGAGCAATTGGTACATATACTGCACAACCAAAAATTCTTATATGTGCAATAATTGGTTCTCGACCGTATGCCAACTGTAATGGCGAGTATTTATGATATGCACTTGTTCTAATTCGAATTAGATCATCTGCATGCAGAATAGCATGTCCCCATAATGAAGCAAGAAGTTTTGTTCTCATTATCAATGGTCTAGCTATGAGCTGCAGTCGTTTAATTAAAGATTCTGCTAGACCATTTTGAGTATGAACATGTGTCACAGGGTGTTCAACATCAATTCCCACTGCCATACAATAATCATTAAATGCTTGAGATGTAAACTCACCAGCATTGTCAAGTCTGACCCGTTTGATAATATAATCTGGGAATTGAGCCCTTAACTTGATAAGTTGAGCGAGTAATTTAGCAAATGCCACATTTCGAGTTGATAACAAACTCACATGAGACCATCTACTAGAGGCATCAATCAACACCATAAAATATCTGAATGGACCACAAAGTGGATGAATAGGTCCACATATATCTAGACATGACCACGGGTCGAACCGAACCCGCGAACCGGCCCGGACCCGGCCCATTAGATCCGGTTTTTTAACCGGAACCGGCCATGTGGAGGGACGGTCCCGGGCCTGTTATTTTCGTAAAAAACCCGCCGGTCCGGGCCGGGTTTCGGGCCGGGTTCACGGGTTTTCGCACATCCGGTTTTCGCACATCCGAGTTCGCGGGTCCGAACCCGGCTCAACCCGCCGGGTTTTCGACCCGGCGGGTTAGGGCCGGGTTTTCGAACCGGCCCTTAGTTACCCCCGGGCCGGGCCCGGTTTAGCATAAGCCAACCCGTCGACCCGGCGGGCCGGGCCGGGTTTTGACCCGGCCCGGCAAATGGCCATGTCTACATATATCACCATGAATCCTTTCCAAAAATAATGGTGATTCATGTTCGACTTTAGTATGTGATGGTCTCAGTATCAATTTCCCTTGAGAACATGAGGCACATTTCAATTCATGTGTTTGCACTATCCTCTGATTTTTCAATGGATGACCACTAGAATTTTCAATAATTCTTCTCATCATTATCGAGCCAGGGTGACCAAGTCGATCATGCTAAAGTTTAAATGTTTCATTCGGCTTTGAATTGGTTGCGACATAAGCCTCGATTATATTAATTCGGGTGTAATATAAACCCGAGGATAAAGCGGGTAATCTCTCCAAAACACATTTATTTCCCGCAATATTTGAGGTAATGCAAAGATATTCATCTCCCCCTTTATTCATAGTCTCAATGTGATATCCGTTCATACAAATATCTTTAAAGCTCAACAAATTTCTTGTTGATTTTGGGGAGAATAGCGCATCATTTACTACAAATTTTGTACCTCCCATCATAAAAAATATGGCTTTTCCAGAACCCTCAATTATCTTTGCACTTCCGAATATTGTGTTTACGTTTGCTTTATTTAAATTCAAGTTAACGAAATATTTTCTGTCCTTGAGTATAGTATGAGTAGTGGCACAATCCGCAAGACATATATCTTCATTTTGGATTCGAGACCGATCCATGATCTAAAAGAAAACAACATTTATTATTGATCAATATTCGAAATACAGATAAAAGTAGTTCACACACCAATACAATAAAAACTCAGAAAGCAAAAAGAAACATGATCATCAGTTATTTTCTTGGTCATTTCCAGCTTCGTCCTCAAATGCCGCATCGGAAAAATCCAGTTTCAATATGTCATCGATGCCATAGTCATCATCCACACGTGTTGCATCATTTTCAAGGGATTCCCCAACCATAAAATTAGTTTCAATATTCTTCTCTTTTGCTTTCTGGGAATCCTGATATCTTTCAACCACGTGCGGTGGGGCTCGACAATTTCGTGTCCAATGGTTATTTCTCCCACATCTATAACATGCCTTTTCATCGTTATTTTTCACGACTTTTTCTTCCCCTTTATTATTTTCAGAATTTTTATAAAAATTCCTCCCCTTTTCATAATTTTGGGCATCGTTTTTTCCATGTCCACGATAATTACCTCAGCCAGATTTGTATCCCGGGTAAAAATTTCGGCCTCGTCCATAATTTCTATCTGGACCATATCAACGACCACGTCCACGGCCACGACCACGACCTAAGTTATATCCACGTCCATAGTTTTGGCTGTTTTCATTTCTGGGTCCCTGTTTAGATATTACAACATTTACCTCAGGGACCGCAGTAGACCCCGTGGGTCTAGATTCATGATTTTTCATCAACAACTCATTATTTTGTTCGGCTAGCAACAAACAAGAAATCAACTCAGAATATTTCACAAAGCCTTTTGCTCTGTATTGTTGCTGCAAAAGCACGTTTGAAGCGTGGAATGTGGACAACGTTTTTTCAAGCATATCATAATTAGTTATGTTTTCCCCGCATAATTTTAATACCGAGCAAATGCAAAACATGGCTGAATTGAACTCGTTTACAGTTTTAAAATCTTGGAAGCGTAAGTGCATCCATTCATAACGCGCCCGAGGAAGAATTACTGTTTTTTTGATGATCATATCTTTCTTTCAAAGCTTTCCAAAGATCTGCAGGATCTTTCACAGTTAAGTATTCATTTTTCAATCCCTCATTCAAATGATGTCGCAGAAATATCATTGCTTTAGCTTTATCTTGGATTGATGAATTATTTGGGGAGATTATTGTTTCTCCCAATCCCCTTGCGGCCAAATGAATTTCGGCATTTAGTGTCCATGAAATATAATTTTGTCCCGAAATGTCGAGAGCCTCAAATTCGAGTTTGACCAAATTTGCCATGATAACTATAAAATAAAAACATCAATGCTTAGATTCGAGAAAATTACATATACAATCATTAATTCTCCACAACGTATATAAAAGCAAATAAGAAACACATTATACAAAGACCTAATACATAAAATATAAATTCAGCGGTATGATACATCATCGTGAAAATTCCCAAAGCGTATAGAATAAACAATATAATGGTAATTATAAATAGTAGATGAAACATTTTTTTTTTCTTTTGAGGGGAATATATTGTAGTATTTGGAATGAATGTTAATATATGAAGTGTAGTGTGATATATATATAGGTTGATAAGTAGCCGTTGCAATATAGCCGTTAAGTAGCCGTTGGGAACAGATTAATAGTATAATATTTGTTAGTTAATCATTCATGATTATAAAATACTAATTAATCATAAATATTACCTTAAAAATTTCCGAGTCACTATGTGATCAATTTAATGAATATAAGTCACAAAGCAAATAAAAATGTCACTCCACACTACTCGATAAATCTTTCGGTGGGTACAATAATAAGCAGTTATAAATTTCACACCACATTACTGGGTAAACCATTTTGTGGGTGTTAATTATAAGTAATAATATTATTTATTATAACTTGAAGTTATTTCATAATTAGTAGTAATTCATAAGCAAATTTAATAATATCATCTTACCACATATTATTGACTATTGCATAGCCTTACTTGCCAATAATAATGGTAATGTGTAAATAATGTCATATTTAGTATATTCATACCACATATCATTGACTATGGCAGAGCCTTAATTGTCAAGAATAATGGTAATATGTATATCAGTAAAATATACTAATTTTATGTAATATATATACATACATATATAATTAGTATATTCCTACCTTCCTTGACCGGGTAGAGCGTTCGTGCTGATAACGTGTTATAAAAATGGAAAATATAAAGAACACCAAAATAGAAGCCGGATAGAAATTATACTGAATATTTCTTTCTTCTTTCTTTCTTTTAATGGTGTAAATTTTCTCTACACTTGGAGTGCCTTTTATAGGCAAAACTCTTCCGACACAATTCACATCAATTATTAATATTCATACCCATATTTCACTATTCCCATAACATCAAATAATAGAGTGAAATTATTTTGTGCATAGTGGTTTATTCCACTTGTACATATTATAACAATATATTTATATCTCAATGGGAGATGCTACGGTCCCGTTACAGAACCATTCTATCGAGTTTGTAACCGTTAGACCATGATGTAACTGTAAGGGATATTTGATCTAATGTTTACAAACCGTAGCATTTCCCTATATTTAGACCCGTGAATTGATTCATTTACTACTCGTCCCTCTCCATACTAAACCCTTTCGTTTCCTTGTTTCGTGGCTTCTTCACGCGCGATTCACCGAAATGCTCCAAGACTCGTGGAACTCCTCCATTTGCTTTATTGATGCGGCCAAGAATTTTGTGGATGTCGCAAAGAATGGAACTTAAAAGTCTTTGGGAATATCTTCCAGCGAAAGAAAAGGCTCCTAGCCCGGATAGGAGGAATACAAAGAAGCCACCAATTCTATTTCAAGGAACGATTAGTGACCTTAGAAACTCAGTTGCGTGCAGAATTAGACGATGTCATCATGTAAGAGGAACTGCTCCTAATTCAGAAATCTACAAGGGATTGAATGCATCTAGGCGATAGTAATACTTCATACTATCATCAGCAGCTCAAAGCCCGTAGACGTCTAGGAAGAATAACGGAACTAGTAGACGATGAGGGGAATCTTGTCTCCGATCAAGTGGCCCTTCAGACCCTAGCCACGAAATTCTTTAGGACCATCTACATGGAAGAACCGAACCTATGCACAGTCAGTCCCTTGCCAAATTTTTTCCACAAGTGCGAGGAGGACAGTGTGAGAACCATGACGGAGGATATCTCAGACGGTGAAGTCGTTTCAGCACTTCAAAGCATGGGATCCTTAAAGGCACTAGGGATGGACGGATTGAACGCCCTACTTTTTAAACAAAATTTGGATATTGTGGGGCCATCGGTGCAGGTGTTCATTCGCCAAATGTGACGCAAGGGTGAAGTTCCCAGAGAGGTAAACCAAACGCTTCTTATCTTGATCCCCAAGATTGAGAATGCAACCACCATCAGGAACTTCCGGCCTATCAGCCTGCTCATTGTCATCTTCAAGCTCTTCACAAAAGTCTTGGTGAATCGTATGAAAGAGACCTTTCCTGGCCTAGTACACCTCGCCCAAGTTAGCTTTGTGCCAGGTAAAAATATTACCGACAATATTGTTGTAACTCAAGAACTGATCCATTCTATGAGACGTAACAGATGAGTGATGGGCCATATGGTTATCAAAGTGGACCTTGAGAAGGCTTATGATTATCTTAGGTAGGACTTCATTGAAGAAACCCTTCGCTTAGCCTGCTATCCTAATATTATGATTTCAGCCATCATGGCATGTGTGTGATCGGCGTCGATGAACTGTTGTGGAATGGGACAATCGGGGAGGAACTTCGACCTACTCTAGGGGCTAGACAGGGCGATCCCATCTCGCCCTATCTCTTCGTGTTGTGCATGGAGAAACTAGCCAGATCATTGATACTGATAAAGAGGTAGAGGAAAAAGCTTGGAGGCCGATATCCATTGGGAGGGGAGTTGTCTCTGTCCCTTTCTTGATGTTCGCTGACGACCTTCTTCTCTTCGTGGAGGCATCGGACGAGCAGGTGGGGGTTTTTAATCAGATACTCGATTTCTTTTGCCATATCTCGGGCCTCAAAGGGAGCTCGACAAAGACGCAAGTCTTCTTCTCTAAAAATGTGGCACATGCTGATCAATGTCGTTTGGCGGACGCTCTTAACTTCAAGTGGACGGATAATCTGGGAATATACCTGGGTGTACCTGTCCTGCATGGCCGAGTAAATTCATCTACCTTTTTTCATATCGTGGACAAGGTGGAGGTGCGACTAGCCGGGTGGCGCATGAGAATTCTCTCTCTTGCAGGACGGGTGACCTGTTTGTCCCATTTTTGTTGCATTTTTTGAGCTTGTTTTGCTTTTCTTTTTCTCCCGTTTTAAGTTATTTCTTTCTTTTTAGTCCGTTTCGTCTTTTATTATGTGTTTTTGTTCATTTGAATCTTTAAATGTTTTCATTTGTTTTTCCGGTCTTTTTTTGTGTTTTGTTGTTTTTTGTGTGTAGGTCGAGAGCTTCGGGCGAACTTTATCTTCAGTAAAAGTTGGTTTCAAGAGTATAATTGAATAGAGGGGTTCGTTAGCTACGCGTAGGAAAAAACGGTACTCAATTCCGAGTTCGAACGAGTTCAAACGAGCCCAAAACGCGAAGTGGCGCAGCCAGACCTTAGCGGCGCTAAGGGGTTAGCGGCGCTAACCCCTGCGCGACCAGATTTTATAAATCTCGTTTTTTTCTCGATTTTTTGAATGCCTTTCATTGGGACTCGTTCCCAGCACCGAAAAAACACCTCAAAACTCACCTTTATCAGTTTTTCACCGAAAAACACTTGAATCTTCATCATGGATTGATCTTGGAGAGTGACACTCCGAGGTTTGTTTCTTTTTTTTGGGTTTGCTGTGCTTTGGATTTGACCTTGGCTTCTATATTAATCGTAAGCATTAATTGTCGTTTAATCTATGGGATTGATGATATATATTGATATGGTGCTTTGTGTTGAATTCATTATGCGTAGCTAAATTCGATTGCTAGGGATAAGAGATGATTGTTCTTGTTTAACGTGTATTTGTCGGGTTTGATTTGTTCATTCTTGTGTGAGTTGATTTAATTCAGAATTGTTGAATTCTTGTTCGATTGATTGATATAATCGAAGAGTGACACTTCGGTCTTGCAATTGGTGACAATTGAATGTTAATTTGTCGAGTCAGGGCTTGATGATTCTAAATGATTAGTTGATTAAACACCTTCTAATTGAATTAGCGACTGCTAGAACCGAAAGGGGATAAGTCGTAGACCTAGGCTCACATGAGGTAGATGATTTCGTAAATGAATAGTCCATAGGTTTTGGATTGAAAAACGTGCTTGTCGATGACCCGTCCCTTGTTACGAAAAGTTATTGGGATTGGGATAATTGACATGTTTTGTATGCTCGAGCTTGTTCGTCTATGTTCAATCCCTTGTTACGAAGAGTTATTGGGAGCGAACCGCTAGATGTTTAAGAGAGAGTGTCAATCTAGAATAGAACAATTGATAGCCCGACTTTGCTAGAACTTGGATTAATTATCCCCGATTCTCTAGCTTTTCCATCTTTGTTTCGTTTATATTTTAGGTAGATTATTTGTTTTTATATTATTTCTTAGTTGGTAATTTTTCCCCCCTATTTGACTAAAGTGTTTAGGTTTTATTTTCTTTTTATGTGTGATCGATACCAAAGCTGAATTCCGAACAGCCTTCCTCATGAGATCGACCCGGGGAAAGAATCTTTCGATTCAGTACTCGGTAAAAATAACAATTTGTACACAACAAATTTGGCGCCGTTGCCGGGGAAGGCAAGTAGGATATTTAGTTTTGGTGTTTGATCTTATTTTCTGTGTTTCTCTTTATTTTAGCATTTTTAGTGTTTTTGTTCCTTTTGTGCATTTGTGTTTTTCTCTTCTATTCTTGTTTTAGTTTTTATCTTCTTTTCTCCTCCTTTTTTCTTGACTACGCGTGGTTGTTTTGTTCTGGTGTGCAGGTACAATGAATTTTAATCACGGGTACTCCTCCCTGCACGACCCCTCTTGGAACAACGAGCCAGTCTATTTCCCCGGGTACTACTCCCAACCGTACCCTTATTCTTCCGAGCAGTGCTGGAACCATCTTCCGGTCGAGCAAAATTATGAGGCCCTTAAGTTCAACGAGAAGCTCGACCGAATTATTGAGTTCATAGATTCCCAAGCAGCTCGAGAAAGAGAAGCCGCCTACCATGCGAAGCTCGACAAGATCCTGGCTTTTATAGAATCCAAAGAAGAGGAGGCAGCATACAATGCAAAGCTCGATCAGATTCTCGATACTTTGGCATCCCAGGCTGCCCGTAAGAGAGATCTGGAGTCCCATGTTGAGAGCTTAATGGAGCGCGTACATGCCATAGAGGATCGAGTTGATAATCCTTCTCATGAGTTCACCATGGAACACATATCTACTTACGAGGGTGAACTCCGAGAGACATTGGCGTACGATGCAAAACTCGACATCATTCTTGCTCGCATGGCGGCTCAAGCAACCCGAGATGAACAAATTGAGCTCGGGTGTGCTCAGCTGAGTGCACGAATGGAGAGCCTCACTGCACGTCTCGATTCTACTGAGGCACAAGCCGACGACCCGCACTCCATGCTTGACCCCCAGGCTCAGATTCTGCAGCGAATGTGCGAGGCCGAAGAGGATGACATGCTCCTACGAGCCCGGTATGATTCATTAGAGGAGGAGGACAATTCACAAGTCCCTCCTCCCACATTCGAGTTGGAGCATTCACCTCCGAGTCCATCGCATTGCTTTACGAAGGGGATAGTACTTTACTCGGCTTGCTCTATTGACGCGTCGTTGGTTGTCGAGGTTGACGAGAGATCTCGGCTGGGGAAGGTTTTGTTCCAAACATTGGGGAATGCTCGTGATCAGACAAATTGCACCCAGAACATAACCACTCGCGTCCACAGTGCCCGCCTTCTGTCCTTAATGCCAGCACTACTACTTCTCGAGAATACAAAGGCGTGTGTTAGTGTTATTTTTGTTATGTTTTTATTAATATTTTTTTATTATTATTTTTATG
>CACSLK010011356.1:2922624-2944144 GCA_902706635.1 Striga hermonthica | reverse complement strand
TTGTTAGTGTTATTTTTGTTATGTTTTTATTAATATTTTTTTATTATTATTTTTATGTATTTTTAATAATTTTGTGGGATTTTGGGTAGTTTTTAGTTTTTTAAGTGATTTATAATATTTAAGTATTTGTGTGGATTTTTGTATATTTTTCTTGTATTTTTCAAGTATTTGTAAAATAAAGAAACGGCCGAAAATCTCGGAAGAGCAGGATTTTGGAAAATTATTGTATATGATCACACTAATGGAAAGATGGTCTCGTTAGCGACATACAGGAAAAAGCGGAACTCAATTTCGAGTTCGGATGAATTCGTACGGGACCGAAGTATAAAATCGCGCAAGTCACCAACCCTTTAAAGGTTGAAAATTCCACATAATTTGTACTATGGTCAAAAGTGTGGTTAGCAAGCATCATTGGATAGAGGGGTTCGTTAGCTACGCGTAGAAAAAAACGGAACTCAATTCAGAGTCCAAACGAGCCCAAAACGTGAAGCCGAGCAGTGCAGTCCGCGAGAATTTTCTGCTCTCGGAAATGGACCCTTTTGTTTGCAGATTTTTTTTTCTTTTTATGGTTTTCTTCCCTTTTCTTCCATTTTTTTTTGTGGTTGATGTTGGTGGGATTTAGTTGATTATGGTTGATTGTTAGATGATGTTATTCCTATAAATACCATCAATTTTCATCTTAGAAGGCATCCAATATAATCCAAAATCACATATCTTTCCATCTTTCTTGTACTACCATTTGTAAGTTTGTATTTTTAAGTTTGTAAGTTTGAAGATTGTTGAAGTGTTGGGACATTAAGTTTGCTCTAGCTTGTGGATTACTAGTAAGTTTTTTTTTTATTTTATGTTTATAATGGTTTATTTACATAAGAATTTATATGTTAAAATTACTATGAGTAACTAATCTCCTAACTAGGGTTAGGGGATAATCGTTTTGGTTTATTACTATTTATAAGTATTTTTATTACTCAATCTTTACAAATTTTATTAATCTTATGGTTAAATGATTGATCACCATTTTAATCTACATAATCGATTTCATAACCGAGAGGGGCGAAGTTGATAGAACTTGATTTGTTTAGAATAGACATGTTCGGAAACGTATTGTTTATGTGTTAACCGTTTCACTAATTCATTTGTTTACGTTTATTCATATATTACGAGAGTTAGTATGGATGAACCTCTAAATGAGTAAATTAAGAGAACCATTTAACCGAGTAATTTAATTACCAATAAATGTTAATAAAACCGGAATTGATTATCCCCAATACCCTAGACTTTACATTTATTAAAACTTATATTTATCATTTTAGTTATTCTATTTTCTTTCTTAAAAATTTATTGTTTGAAAGTATTTAACTAGTAGAACAATTTATTTGTTTGAAAGTTTTTACTAGTAGAACAATTTATAGTTTGAAAGTATTTAACTAGTAGAACAATTTATTTGTTTGAAAGTTGTTACAAGTAGAACATCCTTTTAGTTTGAAAGTATTTACGAGTAAAACGATTTTATTGTTAGAAAGTATTTACTAGTAAAACAACTTTATCATTTGAAAGGTTTTCCGAGTAAAATGATAGCATTTATGTTATTTTTAATTTAGTTTAAATCCCCCATTATTAAATTGAATTAGAATGTTTAGGAATATTTTTTTTTTCTTTTGTGAATTGAATAAAAATACAATTTAATCCGGCTAACCTTCCTTAGAGAACGACCCGAGTCGGGTAACTCGGTTATTACTTGCCCAAAAATATTACAAACAGCGTGGCACGATCGTCACTTTTTTCTTGATCCTGGATGAGTTCACTTCAGGTATCGTCAAGCTAATGACGTAAAACGAGCGCTTCTTGGGAGGCAATCCAAGTGAAATTTATTGCTTTCTTTGTTATTTTTCTTTATGCATTATTAGTTTTTATGTTTGAATTATGGGAGTTTTGGAGTTTCTTGTGGTTTGTCTTCTCAGGGAAATTGAGGGCGGCGCTAAGCATAGGGGGCGACTTGTACGTAAATGTGTTCTCCTCGAGGCATTTCGGTTTGCACACCCTTTTCCTTTTTCTCTTTTTGAGTTCTTTTCTTTTGTCTTTTCTTTTGAGTTTGTGTCTCGTGATAGCTGCTAGTTTGGCTCATTATATGAAATTGCTAGGTCCTTATTTGACTTTCCGGTTATGTGTTGAAGCAATGAGGTCATTGCCTCATTTTTAGTGTGGGGGAGTCCAATTGGATTTTGCATGCTTATGTGGTGGACCAGTCTAGTTTTAGGATTTTGTTGTGTCTTTTTGAGCTTGGACTATGGTGTATGGCAAGATTGGTTAATGACTGTCGATTGAGTTGAGTAGTTGTGATGATGAGAATTGGTGGCATATCTCGATGAATTGCTTGGTTGTTTTGATTGACATTATTTACCTTGTGAGGCTTGAGCCATACTTGTTTCTTGTGAGATGTTGGTCTGAAATTTATTCAGTTAGAATTTGCCTTAAGTCTACTTTGAAACGAATTGACTGAGTTTGTGAAACATGAAAAGGATTGAGGCGTTCCTTGTATTTTCTTCCCTTTTCTTTTTCTCAGTAAATAATTCTCACTAGTCACCCTTTTGAGCCTTGTTGATATTTTTCCTTGATAACCTCGTATGATGATGTTGAGGATTGATGATTTGTTTAATGGAGGTGGTGATTGTTGAGTTTTAACCAAAAAAAAAATGAAAAAAAAAAAGAAAAATGGAGGCCGAATGGATTTTACTCCAAGTGCTTGACCGCTAATGTAAGTGGAAACGAGCAATGAGTACGGAAAACCGGTCTAGGAGACTCGGGCAGAAAACCCGAAGGCTAAACCTAGATAAATTGTCCAAAAGGTTATCCTAAAAAAAAAAACAAAAAAAAAAATGAAAAAAAAATGATGTTTGAATAATTGTTTGGGAAGTGTGTTGGTGTTGGAGTTAGTCGGGAGGAACCGGTTAGTGTTTGGTAACTGGAGGTGTTCATGATCACGGTTGGGTGATGGAATTGAGTTGAATTTGTTTTTATTTGAGTCACTTGACCTATATGTATCCTACCTGATCCAAAGAGCCTACATTTCACCCCTAGAAGTCCTCTTGATTCATTGTTTCACGAACTTGATTGTTTTAGAGTAAAAGTTAGATAATAGGCAAACTTATGATTGATTTGATTGATGACCAGCTTGAGCGTACCTATCTCATATTTGCGAAAGAGATTGAGTGAGGCATATGATATATTTTCGTACTTGATAGTCCTTGTTTTTCGAAATAACCAAGTTAATAGTTGAGGTTTGCTATTATGATCATTGGAATTCTTATCGACTTGATTGACTGGTTTGAGATTAGTCTTGTTTGAAATCGTGTCCATGCTCATTTGTTTGTCTTCTTTTCTTTTTCTTTGTTCGGGACGAACAAAGGTCTAAGTGTGGGGGAGTTCAAATTGTTATTTTTACCGAGTACCGCATCGAAAGATTCTTTCCCCGGGTCGATCTCACGAGGAAGGCTGTTCGGAATTCAGCTTTAGTATAGATCACACATAAAAAGAAAATAAAACCTAAACACTTTAGTCAAATAGGGGGGGAAAATTACCAACTAAGAAATAATATAAAAACAAATAATCTACCTAAAATATAAACGAAACAAAGATGGAAAAGCTAGGGAATCGGGGATAATTAATCCAAGTTCTAGCAAAGTCGGGCTATCAATTGTTCTATTCTAGATTGACACTCTCTCTTAAACATCTAGCGGTTCGCTCCCAATAACTCTTCGTAACAAGGAATTGAACATAGACGAACAAGCTCGAGCATACAAAACATGTCAATTATCCCAATCCCAATAACTTTTCGTAACAAGGGACGGGTCATCGACAAGCACGTTTTTCAATCCAAAACCTATAGACTATTCATTTACAAAATCATCTACCTCATGTGAGCCTAGGTCTACGACTTATCCCCTTTCGGTTCTAACAGTCGCTAATTCAATTAGAAGGTGTTTAATCAACTAATCATTTAGAATCATCAAGCCCTGACTCGACAAATTAACATTCAATTGTCACCAATTGCAAGACCGAAGTGTCACTCTTCGATTATATCAATCAATCGAACAAGAATTCAACAATTCTGAATTAAATCAACTCACACAAGAATGAACAAATCAAACCCGACAAATACACGTTAAACAAGAACAATCATCTCTTATCCCTAGCAATCGAATTTAGCTACGCATAATGAATTCAACACAAAGCACCATATCAATATATATCATCAATCCCATAGATTAAACGACAATTAATGCTTACGATTAATATAGAAGCCAAGGTCAAATCCAAAGCACAGCAAACCCAAAAACAAGAAACAAACCTCGGAGTGTCACTCTCCAAGATCAATCCATGATGAAGATTCAAGTGTATTTGGGTGAAAAACTGATAAAGGTGAGTTTTGAGGTGTTTTTTCGGTGCTGGGAACGAGTCCCAATGAAAGGCATTCAAAAAATCGAGAAAAAAACGAGATTTATAAAATCTGGTCGCGCAGGGGTTAGCGCCGCTAACCCCTTAGCGCCGCTAAGGTCTGGCTGCGCCACTTCGCGTTTTGGGCTCGTTTGAACTCGTTCGAACTCGGAATTGAGTACCGTTTTTTCCTACGCGTAGCCAACGAACCCCTCTATTCAATTATACTCTTGAAACCAACTTTTACTGAAGATAAAGTTCGCCCGAAGCTCTCGACCTACACACAAAAAACAACAAAACACAAAAAAAGACCGGAAAAACAAACGAAAAACATTTAAAGATTAAAATGAACAAAAACACATAATAAAAGACGAAACGGACTAAAAAGAAAGAAATAACTTAAAACGGGAGAAAAAGAAAAGCAAAACAAGCTCAAAAAATACAACAAAAATGGGACAAACATGACCCTCACCCAGTTAGTACTAAACTCGTTGCCCTATTTTTCCTTGAAATCCGTTCTATTGCCGAGTGTGCTTACTGAAGGATTTGAGCGTAGAAGTCGGTCCTTCGTATGGGGAGGCTCAGACGAGAGGCAGAAAATTCATTGGTAGCCTGGAGGGACGTATGTAAGACTCTCTAGAGGCTTGGGCATTAAGGATATGCTCCGGATGAACCACGCCCTCTTGATGAAATTAGGTTGGGGGATTTTAACGAATCGCGACTCTCTATGGGCGAGATTATTGATAGCCAAATATGGCATCAACCTCTCGCACGGACTGAGCACCACTCGATGCAAGCATGGGTCGTCATTAATGCGAGCACTAGGTAAAGTGCGGCCAGATATTGTAAAGCAGGTTCGTTGGAGTTTGGGTAATGGTGCAACGACACGATTTTGGCTCGATCCTTGGTTGGGTACGGTTGGCCCACTTATATACCATGCGACTCGCCGACCAGAGGAGAGCAGTGTTAACTCCACGGTCGCGGCGTTCGTAGATGAGATAGGTAACTGGAATTGGGCAGCGTTTCATGGGATGCTCTCGTCGACTATTATTATGCGCATTGTTGGTACTCTTGCACCGCGAGCCACGGCCGGGGAAGATCGCATTATGTGGGGCCCGTCACAGGACGACACTTTCTCCACGAGAACGGCATACCAGGCCCTGAAACCTTCGGAGAGTGACCCGGACTGCACGCTTTGGAAGTTGGTGTGGCGTACATCAGCACCGCAAAAGGTCCGTACTTTTCTTTGGTGGCGGCCAAGGATCGGTTAATGACCAATATGGAACGGGTTCGGCGCCATATCTCAAGTTCGGCGATGTGTGAGGAGTGTGGCGCGGTGGAGTCGATGCTACACGTTTTGCGGGACTTCCCGTGCACAATGCGCCTATGGTCCCTTTTGATCCCGACATGAAAGTTCGGCGAGTTCTTCCACCAACCCCTTCAAACCTGGTTACATAGTAATCTTTCGACTTTGTGAGTATGACTGTACAAGGACTGGAGCAGTCTCTTCTCTTTTACCGCGTGGAATTCGTGGAGGTGGAGGAATGACCACGTACTTTTAATAATCGCTCACTGACCTATGAAAATAGGAGGATGGAGGTCACGTAACATGGAGACGTATGCCAGAGCCTGTGAAGCCTACAGACGTGTAGGCGCTGAAAGTTATGTGGTACGTATGATACATTGGAAACCCCCTGACCCGGGTTGGATCAAGGTAAATACAGATGGGTCCTTCGATAACACTACGGGCCTGAGCGGGGCGGGAGATTTAATTCGAGACGAGCTAGGGAGATGGATTGAGGGATTCATCAGGAATATCGGCTTCAACACCATAACGGGCGCCGAACTTTAGGGGCTATTTCAGGGCCTACAGATGGCCTGGGACCAATGATTCTGACAGTTTATAGCAGAGATTGATAGCCAATGCGTGGCCAAAATGATCAATGGATCCGGCAAGAATTTCGGGGTTCATGATGCCATAGTCTGTGCTATTACGGACTTGGTTCAAAGGGACTGGCATATTCAAATTTAACATGTGCATCGAGAGACGAATTATGCGGCAGGTCATATGGCGGGACTCGCGGCTTCATCCCCGTTAGGATTGCAACGTTTTTCGTCACCCCTCCCGGGTCTAGGAGCTTGGGATCATGACACTAGCGTGGTGTCTTACCCTTGTAGAGTGTTAGTCTAGTCGTTTTAGGCCTCTTGCCTTCTTCATTTGTACCCAAAAAAAAAAGTCGCGTATTTAAGATAACACTTTACTCGAATCACATCCAACGGCCCACATTCAGGACACGAGCTGTTTTAATGTCCGATAACGAAAAATCGGTTTTGCTATCAATGCTCAGCTCGCTGGAGTTCATCACTGAGAAGGCGATTATCACCCAAGTCCCGTAGCCATGGATTTCGGATCAGGTCCAGCTTCGACTCATTTTCAAACCCTAGTTTTCTCATTCGTTCTTCTATATTTTTCCTTTTTTTTCATTTTTCTTGTTTTTGGGTGTAATAATCATGATTTTGTTCAATTATCTTTTTGAATTTGCAGTGATGGAGTTTTTGGGGTGTGTGCCGTTACTCCAGAGGCTTCCCAGCTCGTCTCTGAAGAAGATCGCTCAAGCTGTCTCAGTCAAACGCTACGGTAAACTTTTGCTGCAATTTTATGTTTTTTTCTGTTTTGTTGATTACTATTAGATGGTTCTACCTTTGTTTTAGACTAGCTGTAATCAAACTAGTGTCGGTTCTCGGTAATGAATTGAGCTACTAGCTTGGCTACATTTTAAGCACTCGACTCCTGTTGAGCTTAGTGAATTGATTGGAAACTGGTGGTCTTTGCGAAGTGCCGAATGCGTGTGGGATTGTTTGATTTACGGAGCTACCGAACCATTATATTTTGTACCTCATTTGTACAAGATTGTGACTAGGAGTTGCAATGTCTATGCATTAATAATTTCTATTCACCATATGATCTTCTTTGTGTACAATAATCAAGGGCAAGGAGATTATGTAGTTCGTGAAGGAGAAGTTGCGGATGGGATTTACTTCATCTGGGAGGGCGAGGTAAGTTTTACCCTGTTAATTTGACAATTAATGAGATTTGTGCTTCTGATGATGGTTAGGTTGGTTACTGTAGCTTTGTGTCTTTGTAGGCTCAAGTCTGTGGGTCCTTTGATGCACATGATGAAAATAGCCCTGAGTTTCTGTTAAAGCCATACGATTATTTTGGCCATGGTTAGATGCTTAGTCTTAATTAATTTATTTATCACGAACTTCCATTTCATCCATTTGGATATAGTGTTGATATTCTTGTAGAGCCTGTGGTCTGTTTTTTGTTTTCTTCCCGTGTGCTAAGAACCTATTTCTTTGACTAGAAAATGCAATTTGCGTGTCTATATACTGCTCTTGGCCTGCTTTAGTTATTATTATAATGAGTAATTATAATATTACACATTGCCTTATGCATACTCTTAAGGTCTTTTGACAGTCCAGAAGAATTGATTGCATGCATCTTCTGGGTACTGCTCTAAGAACATATAGTAAGGCTTAGATTTGCTGCAGGTATAGCATACTCTACTCAACCGGCAGATGTGGTTGCATTGTCTAAGGTGCTCGTGTTCTCTTGAGTACAATACTTTCGTAGGCAACTTTATATTACTGATTGTCAATCTGTACGCACGTAACAGTGTAAGCTTCTGATGCATTTTCCTATGATGGCAGCTTACTTGCTTGATCCTTCCTAAGGAGCACGAAGATCTTCTAAAACCCAAATCAATTTGGAGCGCCGACGAGACTCAGGAGAAACGGCCACTTGTGGAGCAAATTCTACACTTAGATCCTGTCGATGTATGTACCAAGAAAATTAGTTACTTTTATCATTTTAATATTTTATGTTTTAAACTTCTGTGAAATTTTGGCCTTGGTATACATTCATGTGCAAATTGTATTTGTTTGTAATGCACTTTTTAAATGTTTCTGCACTTTCCTTAATGTAGCTGAGATTTAGATTGAGTCTTTTTTCCATGATAATAAAGAGATCAAGTGAGAAGGGTTGTTTAATAAAGTTAGTACTGGAAGGTTGGTGTGTGCAAGGCTTCTTTGTTTTTATCATCTTTGTATTTTTTTATTATTAAAGAAAAATCAATTTTGCTCTTAATGTCTAGAAAATGAACTAGTGGTTCCCTCGGGAGACTTTATTTTGTTCATCTATATGAGCAATTAGTTTTCTTAAAATTTAACTTCATGTTCTAGACTATCCTATCTTCCGTGAGATGCTTTTGTAAGATGAAATCTCACTTAATGCGATTTTATTCTCTATGCTTCTTTTCTTTTTGCCTAAACTTTTCAGATATCTAGCTTCATATTTATCACGCGGGTATTTTTTTATACCTGTTTTATAAAACGGTGATCGGTGGTTCAATTGTAGGTTAACATTTTTAAGGGTATTACATTGCCTGAAGCTCCAAAATTTGGGAAAGTGTTCGGAGGGCAATTTGTTGGGCAGGTATGTAATTGTTATTGCTTATAGAATTATTTATTTGTATATCACATAAAGGAATAAAATGAAATCGATGATAAATTCTTCGCATGATAACATGCTTGTTCATGTATCTTGCTTGGTTCATTGGATCTGGAAACCCATTCAGTGTTATTCTCATTCATCCAATACCTCGTAAGCATTTCTATAACCGGGGCTCTTTCAAACTGATGTCCACATTTGCAAATGCGTGCAGGCACTTGCAGCAGCGTGTAAAACTGTTGACTGTCTAAAGATTGTTCACAGTTTACATGCATATTTCCTTCTTGTTGGTGATTTTGACAGTAAGTTTCTCTTATTAATGAGTTTCCTCAAATAATTTTTGTTATGTACTTAAAAAAATCAGAATTGATCGCCAATGTGTCTTGCATATCAGTTCTATATAATACTTAATATTCAGCCAAAACGTCCACGTCGTTGAAGTTATGATCTGGTCAAAACTTGATCGCGGTCATTGAAGTGAACTTCTCCAAAGGTCCCCATCATTTACTTCTACAGAATGGACTTTTGAAGTACCTACCTATCCATAAGTCCATTCTTAATAACACCAAACATGAATTAATTATCCAAATGGACTTTTGCATCCAAAAGTCCATATGAGAAATGTTTAAAAACAATCTAATAATCAAATTAATTGTGCTTCCTCTATATTTGATCCTCCAGGTGTCCGAAGAACGATCTCTATATGATCAGTTAGTTGCTGCCTCTAACTACATGAAATATAAGAGCGAGCAAGTATCAACATACAAGTTGCTTTGAGTTAGTCTCAGGAATTGATAATTTAGTTAAAGAGATTAACAGCTTCTGTTGATTGTTTGTACTAATCTATTTTCTGTTTACCTTGAAGAGAATACTTACCTACTGAAATGATGATTTACTGTTTCTTGCTGTTGATATGTTCTCTTTCATGCAAAGATAGACTACTTTACGGTACTTGGCATATTGAATTAGATCAGTTTTAACTTGTGCTGTGTATTCGCACTGCTACATTTAGAAGCTTTTACATTCATTAGAAGGCACGGAAGATTGAAGACTAAAATGGAATAGTATCACGGACTTGAAAGGACTTTCATTGTTTCTCTGCTATCGTTTTACTTGCATGGTTTGTTTGAAGATGCATCTAACATAAACAACGTATTTTACTTTGAATTCACGGATTATAATTATTTCAGTTCCAATAATCTATCAAGTGCATCGTGTTCGTGATGGAAAAAGCTTTGCCACCCGAAGGGTAGAGGCTGTACAGAAGGGAAATATCGTGTTTACTTTGACGGCATCTTTTCAAGTAATTCTGTCGAGCTTAAATTGATTCTATTTTGGTCAAAGATCTGTTATCTTAAGGTGCTGCATAGATTTAGTGTTTTAACCAAAAATAGTCCTAGGTTAAAGGCTATCGTTTTATCTCTTCGTTTAGAGTACTGAGAAATAAGGTAACAAATCCATACTAAAATAAATTACTCAGGAATTTCATAAAAGCAAACTTGTGTTGTCAATAAAGTTTACCTTATGTAACCTTTTGGTTGGCTTTACATACAAGAAACACGCTATAAAAGTTTAAAAAGGATGTAGTTCTCTGTAATTTGTTGGTTCATTAAAATTAAGGAACTCCCTTTAGGGCCAATCTGAATTCATTGGAAACATCAACTCCAATTTTATTTCATTTTTATCAACTAATAAATGTTCACTAATGGGACTGAATCAAACAAGTATTTATTATAGGATTTGTTGCTATTCCTGCAAAGTTAACTCTGAAAATTAAGTTTATTACGATGTGCATTTATTAGAGGATTCTCACTTGAAATTAGAGTTCAAATGCCATAGGTAGTGCATCCTTTTTGAAATTTCTGCATGCTAAGACTTTATGGCTCAATTGCACATTAAATCTTTGCAGAAAGAAGAAGCAGGATTCATACACCAGGTGCCAACAATGCCTTCCATGCCTGCTCCAGAAGAGGTTCTGAACATACTGTACAACAGTAAATGTACAATTCGATTTTTTCATCATTTGACGTAAGATTATTATCCCTGTTTAGCTTTTATCACTGGAAGAGTTGAGAGAAAGGCGTCTTACTGATCCTCGCCTTCCCAGGTTCGACTATTACTACTTTAATCTTCAATTAAAATTTTAGTACTTACATGTGGTTCAATGGACTTGACGTTTACCATATGCTTAGTAGTTTAATCCTGTTATACGTTTTTCAAACTAAACTGATTTTCTTTATGTAGGATACAGGATACTTCATTTCTGCTAACAACTTTTCATACTTCAGTGACTCAATATCTATAGTTTACTCTTACTTAGATTGATCTCTGCTTATTAACTGGAGTTGAGTATCTGGTAGGATATGTGCAATACTTGCGAATTAAAATTGTTTTGATTGTAGTCTTTTACTTTCTTCAGGACATATCGAAACAAGGTTGCTAGTGCAAAATTTGTCCCTTGGCCCGTAGAGATAAGGTTCTGTGCACCTAATACATCCACCAACCAGACAAAGTCTCCTCCAAGGTTTCACGCCTTCTCCTTATTATCCACTGTATTTATCTTGTTAGACTTGACGAGTTTCTCATTTTTTCTTTATATGCATCTTCATATGCTCGACAGTTTAAGATACTGGTTTAGAGCGAAGGGAACTCTTTCAGATGATCAGGCTTTGCATAGGTAAGCAATAAAGCTAGATCTATTTATCTTCAATTTCAAACTATTCCGGTCATTGAGATATTCCCCAGAAGACAACACATTTTTTAAGTGCACCAGTGTAGTGGATCCCGCCTGATTCGGGGTGGAGCAAGGTGAATACAGACGGGTCCTTTAATAGGATTGGTTTTGTATCTGCAGAAATGAGTCATGACACTTTCATATTCCTGGGGTCTCCATATCGGTCTTACAAGTTAGTTGCATTTGGGCCCATTGACTTGTATGTATCAATAGAGCATACTTTGTTTCCTATGAACATTGGAATGCTAACAATAGTTTGTGTTTTTAAAAATGGGAGCATTAGCATATATGCCTTCTTGGCCTTCCCTTTTTTTCTAGTGTAGCAACTTGTATGAAAAGTATCAAATTAGTATTGTTTCTACAACTGGTATATTCTATATTGGTACTTGTCTAGGCTTTGCAACAATTATGACTTTTACCAACATAAATTCTTGAATTTTTGTGCAGATGCGTTGTGGCATATGCTTCTGATCTAATGTTTCTCCAAATCAGTCTGAATCCTCATCGTGAAAAGGGTTTGAAGTCGTCTTCTGTCAGCCTAGATCACTCGTGAGTATCCCTATTCTTAACATTACAATAGCCTCTCTCTCCCCCTCCCCCCCCTCTCTGTACCAAGTAACTTTTCCATTTGCACCAATCAGCTCAAATAATTGTTTGCATTAATGAACATAATCTGAATGATAGGCAGCTGCTTTTAAAAAGTGAACTCATTGTTATCTTGTGCTAATATTAATGTCAGCCCTATTAGTGGGTCACTGTTTAAAGCTCACTTGGGAATTTTGTTCATGTGTGGCGATAATGTTCATATCTGATACACTCAGAGTTCACACCTTCCTCTGCCTGCTTTGAAGTGGTGCCTGGCAAATGACCATTTTCTTTTAGATTGTCCACTAAAACCTAAAACTTGAGGACCTGGTTGCATAAAATATACCTTCTACCTATGAAAAATATAGATAACACCCCTTACACTATTAACACTGCCTTTAGGTTTGTATTTTGTTGACGAAGAATCTCCCTATTGAGTATTGAGGATGCAATATTCGTAAGATGAAAACAAATCTGTTCTGTTAGACTAGACCTCAAGAGTACTTTTTGTGTAACTAGTAAAGTGCACGTGCAATGCACGTGATACCTAATTTCTATTTTAATGTGATTTTTAATTATATTAGTACAACACCCGTGTATTATACGGGTGCTTGCTAATTTTTTTTTCTTAAAATCTAAAATTAATAAGAAAAAGTAGTTTAGAAATTTAAATACATTTTATAAGAATATATATATTATTAATTATATATTTATTATGACACTTTTTATTTGTGCGACTTACTTGTGTTATATTATATTATTTTTTTAACTTACAATATATAACTACATTACATATAAATATATCAATTGAGAAATAATTTTATTTTTCTAATGAATTTTAATAAATATAATTTATTTTTCATATATATAATATGGATGTCAAATCAAAGATCATCAAACGATGAATAATTTGATATATTATATATGTAAAACCGATAAGAAATATAAATGTTATCAACTTTTAAAATACATTTATAATTCAATAGCTTATTGAAGGAAACAAATCAAAATTCAGGGATATATTAGTAACTTAGTGTCTCACTATGTAAAATTACAAAGAATTAAAGGGTTATATTAGTAAAAGTGATATTAAAATACATAAGTTAGCTAAATAATATTTATGAAAACCCCAACCTAGATTATTAATTATTAATATATCATTTTTATTTGTCCAAAGCTAATTACGAAGCATGATTCTTCGCCAAATAGGATTCCGAAGCACCAGAAGCAGCCACGTAGGCTCAACACATTCGGGAATTATATAGGGAGGATTTTATGTTATATATTTTATGGCCGGTTCAGTTTTTTGCATTATTATTTTAAATTAATCAAACAAAAAAGTACATTACATGATCAATTGCGTCAAGTTTATTGAAAGTTGAAAAACAAATTTCAAAATATTAATATTTAAAATTCATGGTAAAAAAAGTTGCATGAAAAATTTGGTTGACAAACCTTCATTATCTAAGTTAGTCTTTTTTATTCCAAAAACAATTATTTGGGAAAGTTTAAAAATTACGCACAGTAAAACAATTGCATACGATAGTTTACATTTGTCTTCTTATCCTGTAGACGACCATTCATTATCTTATTTTTATTGGCTAATTAAATCAATTATGATTCAATTCATATATTTTAGCAAAGTTTTTAAATATTATTCATATTACCTTCCCTTTTGCCAGTGACATAATTTTCATTTGAATTTTTTGTCACTTAATCTAATTATTTATAGTTATTTTCAAGAGTTATAAATTTATATTAAAATTCAATTTTGGTCGGTTTTTTCTTTCTGTTCAAATATTATTTTATATGATTCATGAGCCATTACAAAAATATGGTGCACAATCTTATTTATATTTCAATAATCTTAAAACAACAATTTAAAAAGATTGAAAATATTTTTTTTGGTAAATTATATTTTGATTTTCAATTAAGAAATAAATTGATTAAATTAAAAGTGTCATATCATATACAATGAAGTGAATGAACGATAGTTTTGATCTTCAAGTCACATTTAATGCTCACAAAATTGTAATTGAATAACTTGTGTGAAATATCGACCAATTAATGTGTGGTGGACTCTTATGTATAATCTGAAGTTCATAACTATAAACCTTAAAAATTTTCTCCAATACTTGATGCAGATGGACCATAATACTATATGATCAAATTATATATATATACACACACATATATACACATATAAGCGTGAACAAAATTTTAACTATGTCATATAATGCGATGTTATTTTCTATGATTTTATCAAGCCTATAAAAAAAATCCTAATAGTCAGTCCAGACCATCGCTCAGAATACATAACCAAAAACTAAAATAGTTGTTATAGTCTCATTCATAATGTGATTTTAGGATAGATTTCTGGTTTTGATTACTTTTTTTATTTTTTACTAATTTCAAATTATATACATATAAATACTCTTAAAGTATGGATATATAGTTACTTTTACTTATTTTTAATATATTTTCTCTAAGAATATTAATTCATACACATTATAACCTCTTAATGTTTATTGAAAGTCCATTATTTCAAAGAGAGCAACATATGATTATCTAAATTATTTGGAACTCACATTGTTTAAACTTGCACAGTAGTCAGAAGATGTCAGAAAAAATTCTGAGTGAATCCTTACACTTTCAAGTATATTAGTTGCATTATGCATACACTATTTAGACTTAATCTATACAATATAATTAAATAAGTTAAATCATGTCATATGTGTTTGAAAGAATTGTAGTTATATATATAAATGAAAGTCTATTGTTTCTTCAAAGAGCACAATATATGATTATCTAATTTATATGGTACTAAAATAACTTACATCTTGCACAATTGTCAAAAAATGTCATAGATCATTATAATATATTCATTAAATTTAAATCATGTCATAGGGGTTTGAATGAATATAGTAACACACACATGTGTGTGTAAATATTCCAATTAAATATATATACAACATTAAAAGGGTTAAGTATCATGTATTTTAAAATCAAAATTTTGACAACATTAAAAGGGTTAAGTATCATGTTTTTTTAAAAAAATAATGAACTAATTATAAAAAAAAAAAAAAAAATTAAGACTGTAAAACAATTATATACAAATTAACCAAATATAAATAATATATTTATAAAATAAATCAATATATTATTAATGTTGTTGTTATTGTTGTTAAATAAATTGTATCTTTCTTTATGTTACATTCTCGTATATCATTCATGTAATTATATATCTGTTTCATAAAGATTAAAAATAAAGTTTAAGATATTGAAAATAGTTTATGTAGAAAAAGTTATTTCATAAAATAATTTTTATAGCTCTGTTCAAAGTTGATGTATTGTATAATATATTACTTTTTGTTAACTGGATTTTATTTGTTATTATTCATACTTAAAATTTTACTGTAAATTATATTAATATCTTATAATAATCGTTGTAATTACTATATTATTATTATAAATATATCAAATATAAAAGATATCTTTAGCAATAAGTATCCATTTATTTGGCAATGTCTTTGCATTTAAATTTTTTAATGTTCGTCATCGTTCTTAATTTTTATCATTATATTTCAGTTTATAAGTTTTTCTTTCTTTTTAAAATTTGACTTTCTTGATAAAAATATTATTAAACTTTACTTTAATGAAAGACACTTTGTAACTAAACTATGTAGTGTACATAATTCATAGATTTATAGTATAACAAAAATAAAAATCGATATTAGTTAGCATTTTTATTTTTTCTAATCAATTTATATTGTGTTCAATAATTGAACTATATTAACGGACGCAAGTTGAGGACAGGTCGCTAGAATGTGTTTATGTTTAGTTAGGTATTTAAATCATTATTTGTACCAAAAAAAAAAAAATCATTATTATATTAGTTAATAATTAAAAATATTAGTATAGAATTGGTCATTAAATTACAAATTTGACATTATATATTTGAAAAAGTAAGGGTATTGTAGGCATATCATATTTTTACAGATTCATTGGCTCTTTTATAATAGTATAGATTAATCCTCTATACTCACATGTATGACTCATTGAATACAAGTGGAACATGATGTGCTTGGTGGTTTCTCTGTGTTCTTAAGATTCGATTTTGTAATAAGAAGAATGCACTTGTATAATAACATAGCAATGTTCTCTACTTTCAGGATGTGGTTTCACAGGCCGTTTAGGGCTGACGACTGGCTTCTATTTGTGGTGAGAAGCTATAACTCATTTTACAATTTCCTAATGAAATCTTATTTTTCTTTCTTTCTTTTTTTTTCGGCTTAATAAATCATTCTCTCGCAGATTGATAGTCCAAGTGCTCATAGCGCGCGAGGTTTTGTTTGCGGACAAATGTTTACTGTGAAAGGAGAGGTAACAAATGATACTTATATTTTCGGGTATAGTAATAGTAACCTATATATTGGAATTCTAATATATATATAATATGATATATATATATATCTATATATATAGATATATATATCAATATTTTAATAAGCTTGCTACTGTCAGCTTGTTGTTTCAGTGACTCAAGAGGGCTTATTGAGGAGAGCCAGAGAACCACCAGCTTCGGGCGGCCAGTCGAAATTGTAAACGTTCATGGTGGCCGAGAGAAATGTCGCCATTTTAGCAGAGGAGTGTGATTCGAATTTAGTGTGATTAGTTTTTAATTTTTATAATCATTAAACCCAAACAAATAATTTGTGGGATATATATAGAAATCATATTAATTCCCGATGTAATGTTCACATCAAACTTTGTGGTTTGCTGTTTAGATTCCCACTATATCAGTATACATTAATTCATCATAACACAGATGAAATTAAATTATAAGTATTCATTTGAAATTCTAAATGAAATTTTATAAACTTTTAAATTTGATATATTTTTTTTTTAAAATTTTAAATTTTACTGAAACCTTTAGAAATCTTAAATCTGTAAGTTAGCTAGCATTCTAAGTGAAATTTTAAGACTTCTAAATTTGAGATATTTAAAAAAAATTACATTATACTGAAAAAAATAAAATTTATGAACTTCTAAAAACATCACTTCTGTCATTTTCAATACACAAATAAGTGCTTCTCCATAAATACGAGCCAGCAACCAATTTTTATGACAAAAACATCAATTTGTGATTTTCACTACACAACGAATAGGTGCTTCTCAATCAATGATTACAAAGCCAGCACCAACACAACTTCAAATTTCTATTGTTATGTTAGTAGCTATTCCATCTACTTCATCTAGCTCAAAGATGAACATCTAAAGTGCTGCAATCGAGCATAGCATCGATTCCCCCCTTTTTTTAGGAAGAAAATAAAAATAAAAAAACCGGGGGAAGTCAATCAACCGGTTGATTTCCTTTTAAAAGCAGGGTGGATGATTAAGTCGGACGATTCTAATTTATCTATTCTGGCCATATACTCTTTCATCCTGTTCAACACGGCAGGCAGAACAACAGTATTACTCGAGATCTTTTGCTGTAGGAGTTGAATTTTGTCATCTTCTTCCATATCCTCTGCGACCGGTAATTCCGTGTTCTCCCTCCTAAGACCTGCAAAAGAAAAAGTTCAGAGAAGCTGCAAAATTCTAATATACAATCACAAGGATAGAAAAGGCACTAATATATGTGCAGTAGCAATGAAACATGGATCAACAGGTTCCTAATCATTTTCTTTTTCAAAACAGAAGATTTGAATCCTGGCAATCCAAAAATATTAACAAATTTTCAAACACGCAAAAAAATACAAGTGGAGGGAAGGGTGTTCTCGAGAAGCAATTAGGGAAAAATATCAACCAGCTTCTTCAGCGCAGACAAGCAGATATGCCACCTAAAGCAGAGATAACTATTTCAGTTTTTGATTGACACTACTGACCTAGTTATAGAGTGCCAAAGTTGGTAGCAAAAGTCATGCACAATGAATTAGTCCGTGGCAAGTCATTTTAAATTGGACACATATTTGCTACCTAAAAAATACCCCTTCATGACATGCCAATTTGCCTGCTCGGTCAAGGCCCAAGGGTTCAGTTTATTTTTGTAAAGCAGACTGCACCTTTTGTATTCAAGCTGAACCACATGGGTCGTCTTTGTGATTTGACCCGAGAGATGATGCATACAAACAAAAGCTTATGGAGAATTTGAACTACAAATCTCAAATTAAAGTAACCCATTCTTTATCTGCATAAAGGAGAAGAAAAAAATGAGTCCCTGCACGAAGTATCCTTGACTAGAACCAAGCTACAGCTTATCGTGTAAAATATCTTATAGACTGTTGAATTATAAGAGAACTTAAAGCACCATTTTTCAAATCCACAAAACTACATTTACTGTTCATTACCCTGTCTCAGACAATCAGATCCATTCAGAGGATTTCACAATGCTTGATTCCTTAACACACCCCACCAACGGGTAACCATATTTCATAGCTATCAAACCCACCCACCAATGGGAAACCATATATATACGGCCGATATGAGTTCGCAAATATGATTGACATGTGTCCAGTGTACAAGATGACTATCGTTATCGATTTCACATTTGAGCACGCAAGTTTAACATGCAAATTCCAGACGAGAACTTCAACGAATATGTAAGCAAGCATCATAAAACGAAAACAGAAACAAACACCCAAAAAAATATGATACCAAATACCTCTCAAACATGTGATTTAGCTCACAATAGCAGCAGAAAAGAAAAACCACCATCAATTCATTAGTTCTAAATTTTCTGAAACTTTTAAAAAGAAGGAAATAAGAAACGGAAGCAAAAATAGCAAAACACCGAACCTCGGCAGACGCCGGCTTCTGAATCCAGCCAGGGCAGCACAGGGGTTGCTGGCCCGGTCCCTTCATCATCTAAACGGGTCATTAAAACGGGTTTCCCTGAGGCGAGCACAGAGCGGAGAGTTGAGCTGAACTGATCGGGAAGTATGGCTCGATATTCGAATATCTTCTGAGCCATTTGCTGAACTTCTTCTTCCAGCTTCAGCACCTCATCTTCTTCAGCAGCTTCTACGAGGTCTAAAGCGTCTTCGTTCCGGGATCGGGCTGCCATTATATCTTTTGGCGTCGATTTTGTCTGTTGAGGGAATCGAATTTGGGGATTAGGGCTTGGGGAGTTTCGAAAATTTGAAAATGAAATTGGGGCTGATTTGTGATTTTGTGGCGGGTTGGGGGGTAAAAGAGGAAAATGGACTGGTTTCAAAGGGAGTTCGCTGGTGGGACCATCATTTTGCATTCATGGTTTTTTTTTTTTTTTTTTTTTGCAATGATTTTATTTTTCTACATAGAATAAGTGGAAAATGTTAAAGTTCTGTTACATAATTATTTCGTCGGAATTTGTAACCGTTAAATCATCATGTAACTGTCATAGATAGGTGATCTAACGATTGATTTTGTTAGTCTAAAAAATATAAATTGGAAAAAAAAAATCAATTTCATCTATTTTTTTTTTCTCTACAATTCTATTAATACAACTAAAATAACATAAATATCATTATATATTTATTTCAATAAATACTATTCATCCACCTACATATATATGACTATCAATTCCTATTAAATAATAGTTCATTTTTTATACATTACATATACTTTCATGATGAAAGTATTTCATCGTTACAGTTGATTTTATATTGATTCAATATTTTAATTTTTTTTTATAAACATTTTCGTCTCATATTTTTTAAGCGACACAAAATTTTTCAAAAAATCATGTATTCAATCGCAAAGCTAACCCCATTTAGGACTCGTTTGCTTGGGATTAGATGTATTAAATTAATACATCCTACGGGAAATCGCTATTCACGTCCCCTTTTACAATTTTACCTTCAGCCCTATCTCTCTAATCTCTCATACTTTCTCTCCCTCTAAATTCTTAAAACTTCAACGAGCGATTCGAGTTTCAAAAAAATTTCGAAAAAATATCAAAAAATCCTATGGACTCGGCAAAGCATTCTTCTCTATAGCAAAGTAATTTTTTTTTTTTTACAATTTAAATAATTTTTATTTTATTTTTTTAGTTTTGGCACCAGATGCGGCTCGGGCCGTACGGTCCGTGATCACGTACGGCCCACTGGCGAACCAGTCTTTTTTACCGGTCCTTCCTAGATACTTACTTCAGTACTCCTAAACCATCTTATAATTATCTTTGCTCAATATATATATATAGCATTAAATGAACATTTACTCATACATATCTATTACTACATGATTTCAGTGCTTGTTCACTGCAAGCATTTGACTCAACTTGACTGCTGTTATGTTTTGGTTGCATGCTTGTCAACATTAATTTGTGGCATCTCTCTCTCTCTCTCTCTCTCTCTCTCTCTCTCTCTCTCTCTCTCTCTCTCTCTCTCTCTCTCAGGTATACAAGACAGAGGAACTCTACCCAATGGACAACTGGTAGGTACGTAGCCATTAAAAGAACAACAAAAGAACAACGCCGGGCGGCGTGGAGTTCAAAAATGAGATTGATCGAGCTTCTCTCGAGGGTTCATCACAAAAACGTTGTCAGTTAGTTGGTTTCTGCTGCTTCGATCACGGTGAATATATATATGTTGGTCTATGAATATTATATCACAGATGGTTCACTGAAAGACAGCCTTACCGGTACAGATATATCTTTTTTTTTACATATTTCTAATGTAAAACACAATTATGCTTATAATTGCTACAACTTTTTATTTCGTTTATGTCAGAATTCTGATATTTTACGACATGAAAGTGTCACATTTCGATAATGAAACGAAGAGAGCAAAAAGCTGATCTTGATGAGATGATTAAAATTAGATATCCCTTATAATATATCTTTCAAATGATCTTTTTTGAGAACCTGCAGAGCCTCAAGATTGAGGTATATATGTTCCAAGTAAATAAATAATACTCTCCTGTGGGAGTTTGTAATACTATAAGGACTAAGTTACACTAAATCATTGAACCATATATATATCCCCTAAACTATGAATTTAATCTCTGCTGTCTGTACTACATTTAAAAAAGTGATGTACGTAATTCGAGCAATCATGATCTGTACATGCTCTAAAAGTTGGATAGGCACCCGTCTAGGCGGCACCCAGGCGCCTCGATTTTCATGTAGGCGGAGACGCTCGGGAAATTGGGTACCGTCTAGCACTGCCTGGGGTGCTCCAAACGGCTGTGAAGTTAGCCTTAGGCGATCTAGGCGGCGACCAAAGCGTCCATATGTATATTTAGTTTTTTTTTTTTTTTCAAGGCTGTAACCC
>CACSLK010011356.1:2896334-2908574 GCA_902706635.1 Striga hermonthica | reverse complement strand
TTTTTGTTTTTTTTGTTTCGAAACGACATGATATATTACTCAATAAAGGCTAACGACATGGGGATTGACCCTTACAACCACCTACAAATCAACCTCACAATGACATTGAGGCTTTGCAAATAAGACTAACCACGGTTTAATTGTTTTTTAATTAAATAAATTTTTATTATTTGATATAATTTTCATTGATATTTATTATAATAAATTACAAGATTGATTTTCCGTGATTCATGTTGATAATATTTTGGTCAAGATAAATATTATTTTATTAATATTTGCAATACTTTCATTGATATCATTTTACAAGATTGATTTCCATGATCCATGTTGATAATATTTTGGTCAAACAAATATTACATCGTATTTTAAGTTCTAACCATAATATTAATTTTTTTCACAAATATTCACTTTTTATCCAAAAATACTTATAGAAAGTCGTAACATATTAGGTAGATTTTTTTACCAAGTTATCACACAAAATCAAGTTGATGAATTAATCTTTGCCATTATATTTTTTTTCTTAAGCTTTATTTTGTTAAATATAAAAAGTAAATTGTTCTTCAAATTAATATAATTTACCATTTAAAAGATAATGATCTGATACATTAAATAGTTTTACTAATGATAAAAAATTGAAATTGAAATATATTAACTATTTTTTATAATTTATTCGTATATTATTGGTACCCATGATTATTTTTTTTCATTTTTTTATTTTTATTTATTCTTTAATTAAATTCTTGTAAAATATATTTTCATTGCAGAGTATGCTAAATAAACTACAAATCCTTATAATGCGAATTAGAAAAATCTTGATCATAGAAGAGATTGAGTTTTTGACATTTTCTAAATCAAAGTTGTTTAATTAGTATACAAAATTAAATTTTAAAAAAACATGTGTATATTTTGTACAATATTTATATACTTTTTAGTTTTAAATTTATTTATATATTTTTAATTGACTACATGAATAAATAATACTAATGTGCATTGAATATTTCTCATTACATCAAATAAAAAGAAAAAGAAGACGTACAACTTCTATAACTTTATAAATAATAATGACATTATATGAAAACAAAGTTTATAATAAAATAATAATTAAATATTATATGATGAACAAGAATAAGTAAAATTGTTATTCTCTTGTATATCAAGGAATAAATATATATCCTAAAATCAAATTTATATTAGTATAAAAGTGTTAGTGAGATAATATATTAATTATTTTACAAGCTAGCCCTAACATACTCATATTTAATGTTTTGACTAAAAAAACAACGTTGATTAAAAAGATGCAAAATATGTTATAACCTTATTGTTTATTACTCTTAATGTTGATTAAAAGAGGTAGAAAATATATGATAACTCTATTGCTTTACATACGTAAACCGACAAAGCCTGTAAAAATAACTCATTTAATATTTTTGTCTCGTGCATCGCACGGGGTACGTACTAGTTATTTTATAAACAAGCAAACCCTTAATCATCCTAATTAGGTGGGATCATTTATCCCAAAATATTAGCACTAAATCCCACATAATCCCATCCATTGGGCCTTAATCAATAAAAGAAGCTGAGGGATTGAGGAAGGATTATGTAGGATATCCCTCCAAAACAAGAAAAGCAACTAGGCCTTAAGGGATTCGAAGCTTCGTTCACTCGTCGGTTGTTCAAAGCACAAAAAGAAAAAATAAAACACTTCAAGATGATTGGAGTTGAATTAGGCTAAACTTAACTACGCACTTGAAAGCAATTGAATAAACATCTAAACTTGGGAAGAAAGATTGGAACTTGGTTATCCCGAGTCCCTTTTACTTGATGAAAATAAAAATAAACGAAGAGAAATACGCTAGCAATAAGATTATAGATAGATAAACCGAGCATTCTTTACTAAATAATCACGTTTTAAATCAAGTTGAGACCTTTATAACAACATAGGCACAAATTTAACTCTTAATACTAAAGCATACAAGAAAAATGTAGTAGAGTCCTAAAATCGAGCATCAACATAAGATTCCGGCCAAGAAACCAACTTCACCTCGATAAACATCATAAGCAAGAAGGAAAACAAATTCGAAGTAATAAACCCTAATTCAACTCCCAAACACAAAGCATAAAATAAAAGAAAAAGAGACCAAAAGGGAAAAGTTAAAAAATGAAACTTATTATAGTTAACTTCAGATGTTATATAATCAATTTAATAGTTATTTCATTAATTTAAAATTTGACTTAAAAAATAATTTAATTAATTCCTATTATATATAAATATATAATAATATTGAAAGATATATATAAATTAAAAAAATATTTACTAATTATTACTTTAAATTGTTCATTTAGGGTGTTCGTATACCTAGACAAGCTGATAGAGACGACGGGGTCGATGAGCATATTGAAGGTTCTGGAGCCCGACACACTAGAAGTGGGAATATAAATGCGTCCGTTCGTCGGGATCGACAGATGCTGATTGAAGAGGCTCGGAGGATACAAATTGGTCATGCTGGCCAGTCAGGCAGTTCACACCCCGCACCACCACTACCGGTTGGTCAGTAGGGATATTCTTTTCATGGTGCGGCTGACCAGCGAGGCAGCTTCATAGTCTCCGTCCCCGGACCAGTACTGTACGATCACGATCAACAGAGATATTATTTTGCTGGCCAGGCAGGCCGTTCAATACCCCTTGCACCAATATCGTACGATCAACAGGGATATTATGTTGATGAGTTGGTAGCCCAGAAGGAGCAGCCTTCTGACGAGTACGCGTCTTCATATGATCAGGACGATATTCCTTCCCTCCACCCCCACCACAGCCTATTGCACGACCGACACGACCTACTGTTCCTGCACAGCATGCGGCTCATGTACAGCATGCGACTCCTGCACAGTCTGCGACTCCTGTTCGGCCTGCTCCTCCACGACAAGCTGGGGGGCTTTTTGCTAGCACTGGATCCTTAGGTAAATAATTTACGTATTTATTGTTGTTTGACATTAAATATTTCGGCTTAATAATAACAAATTATCGGTACTGTTAGTGACATTATTTCATATACGTATTTATATATTTATACGTTATATTCTAATGTAGGTACTAGCAAACGATCTAGGACTGATCATGAGGCAACTTGGATCGTTAGAGGTCCAGTGGCCGGTTGACACATTAATGAAAGTGTGATCCCTAGTTTTCTAGGGTACATAGCCTCCCGAGTGTGGAATAGAGAGACGCGAGGCTTACTGAAATGCCAGAACATACAACGAGTTGTGGAAAATCTGAAAGATTGGCGAGGTGATATGTCTTTCGAGGCATTTGACCTGATCGGACAGACCGGGCTGTCACATATGGTAGACTCCATGCACGGCCACTCGGACATTCCACTGCTTATTGCATTTGTGGAGCGATGACAGCCAGATACTAACTCGTTTCACCTGCCTTTTGGTGAAATGAGCATTATGTTGCACGATGTCCGGGCCATTTTGGGGGTTCCTGTTGAGGGAGTCGTGGTCGTTGAGGACCCATATTTAGAGGCTTGTCAGGCTTACTGCATGGAGATACTTTCGGTCAGGAAGCCTGACTTTATTGCATCGTTTTGGCAGCGTGGTTCGGTGACCGAAGCTTCCGTTGTGGAGAAAGTCAGGGGTAAAGGTCACTTGGCTTCGGATGAGGCTGGTGCCTGGATTTGGGTGCTGCTGGCTACCAACAAAATATATATTTTTAAAATTAATTTTAACGTACATAGTTACTTCTTAGTTGAAATTTATATTTATGAATTGCACCCGGCTATTGAACTTTATTTTTATTAGTATATTATTCAAATTTTCAATAGTAATATCATTGCATATGATATATTCGATGGGGATATACCTTTTTTATGGTTAAATTGACTACACATTAGAAACTTTTGTTTATATTTTAAATTACTTATTAAGTCATTATGATTTAAACATAGTTGTTCTGATTATTTTGTTAAATATTTTAAGTATTTCTTAATAGTGAATGTAATTAATTAAATTAATACCTACAACCATAGATGACAATATATTTAATCAAATCAATTTCATAATAGTTTTTTGAATTGTGTCAATAAATTACTATTAAATAATATAAGATCTTATTAATAATATCTAATAAATCTACTAATTGAAGCTAATTTGTAGTTCATGAGTAATAGTCATTAAGTGTATCAAATTTAATTATATTTTTCATGCATAAAACTTGCATTATCCATTACATAGATAACAATTTCTATAGTTTCTCTATATATAGCAAGCACCAACAGAAATAATGTAGTCTCTTGTCCTCATCATTGACATGAGAAATAACAACATTTTCATATATCTCTATCATCAATTGCATCTACACAATTATAAAACAAAATATCTTTGAAAATGATAATAAAAGAAAAAAAAATACCAAAAACTAATAACCATATATATGCACCAATCTTCCAGGGAAAACTATTAAAACTGATCAATCTTCTTTTCAAGGGGATGGGCGCAGAGAGATGAAACGTATCCTCGTGCAACTATTGAGACATCACGTATTCTTGAAAGGGATCGCATGCTTCTCCAATCTCCATACTCATCCTCCGTGAATATGGAATTGTTCCAGTCAAATTCTTCATTCATATGATATTCCGCACGCACATTCTCGGGCAACATTTGAGATGTCGCGTTCCTTGAAAGGGACCATATGCATTTGACCATACTTCATTCATAGGATGTCCTATTGGCGGCCAATTCGTGAACTTATTCCAGTCAAATGACACAGGATTTTCTGCCCGCACATTCTCAGGTGACATTTCAGATATCACATGTTCTTTGAAGGAATCGTACCATACTTCATACATAGGATGTCCTATTGGCGGACAATCCGTGAATATGAACTTGTCCCAGTCCACATCAAATGTTTCTATCCATCCTTGTTGTGTATCATCCTGTGACGTCAGGTTCACTTTTGTTGCTGACTGAAGTTTAGGAATGCTTACAGGCTCATGGTTGATACTGCTTAGTGTGGGGACACACAGCAAAAAAACACGGGCACACTCGAAATTTCAGTAAGAAACGAATAATCCGCGACAAATCATGCCAAACAAAAAAGTCTAACAGGTGTCTTTCCCAGCAATTTAATGTATAAATTCCATTCATACCTCCCAGATATTCTAATTGCTGCCTCCCTCTTTCTGATTCTGCTGATCGGGTCTCGACTGGGTCGTGAGCATTCCCTATTCCCAACTTTAAATGCGACAACTTTCTTGACTGCATACCCATTTCTGGTAAAACATATTAAACAAGCTCAACAAGGCTTTCCAACATACACGAATTAACTCATACACATCAAACACACACACACACACATGTAACCATCATACCTTCTGGGCAAGACCTTAGAAAACTCGAGTTTTTTATGAACTTGACTAGTGCCTTCAGAGATTTCGTTCACTTTCACTCCACCAAGAACTCCAGTCTTCGCTGCTGGGCGATTTGGATGGCCCACAAGAGACAGGCTACGGAACTTGGAAACTAGTCCTGCTGGGCGATTACGATGGCCCACTAGAGAGAGACCACGGAACTGTGAAACTAGCGTAGAAGCCGAAAATGGGCCCAATTTCTTCTTGCCAGGACAAGTACTCGTCTGCTTCTTGATTGCACCCTCAGCTCTAATGGCATGCGAAGACAACAAAAGCGCGTTCAATATCAATGGGGACAAGTATTGTGCTCGAATGAGCTAGAAACTAACTAATATGGAAATTCAAGTACCTCGTGGGCAAGGATTTGGTCAACTTCATCCATATGTTTCTGTAAACTCTATGGGTGTTGATCAAATTTCGAATCTCATCTACCATCCTTTCTTCATTGTTTGTGTTAGGACTAAACAGTAAACACATAAAAAATAAAAAAACAAAATGCTAAGACGTAAGATAATTACCAGGTTTAAGTACAGGACACACTTAACTACACCCTTGAAAGAAATTGAACAGCCTACCAACCAACAATGTCGAACTTATTTGGAATAATATCCAAATTACAATATTCAGAAATCCTCACGCATGAATGAGTATATGAAATTCAAAACGGTGGCAAGGAAATACGAGCTACTGACATCAAAAGGAGAGCCTGCAAGATTACCTTTCTTGGCATTTTTTCACAGTGCATTCAGGAATGCTGACTGCCATATTGAGGGGCCACCACTTCTGACCATATACCTTGACTAATCCAAGTACAAATTCATCCTCCTAATCATGCGTTAAAATAGGAATTTGAAATAGTGCTTCGTTGAAAGAAACAAATTTAAGGAGGTGAAGGTATAGTAAAAATATCACAAATAATCACTTCCTAACCTCTTTTGGAAAGGGACCGGTGGTGATTCCATCTGCTTGAACCTTAAGGCACCACACTAGACACAACATATCATACCATATAAAGTGTTTATTTTGAGCTGATAATTATTAATTTGAAATTGATTTTAGAAAGGTCCATATCAGTTCTTAAGCATGTGGAGATGACAGAGGTCATCTCTTAAAACTTGGCAATCCAAGTATCGACGACACGGAAAATGGAAAACAGTTGATGAAGGAAAACAATCTTTAGACAGGTGAAAATATTTTATCCAAGTAACAGAACCAGTATCGATCATATATGGTATGTATTCACATTTGTGTGTGGCCTATAATGGAAGATAACGGCAGGAACCAAAAAACATGAAGTCACCACCAATTATACAAAACAAAGACCTAAATTCAAATTCCCACCTATATCATAACAATTTCTCTCTGAGAATTGTTGAACGGCCATCGCCAACTTCTTAACCTGTGTGAAAAACAGAAAAGAGATTATTGGAATCACAAATTGACACTCTCCAACAGTGGATGATGATAATACGATAGTTCCCATTATAGAGATTACAAAATATTGGTTCCGATATAGTCACACTCCCCACATAACAAATATTTGATGATAAATAGAACCAAGCTAGCAGATTGCACTTGTCGCAATGGGACAATACAGGATTAACACAATTATGAAGCTTTAAATAGGACTATCGCAGTAATTGTTCTCGTTGAGGTCGATGTATTAGGCCAAAACAAACCTACGCCAAAAATCTTCTAAAAGGTAGCTTTCCTTAAACACAGGTACAGATAGTTAAACTGCCAAAAGTCCAATCATCCAGGCATTTTCATCATGGCTCATGAGGTCAAAGGAGAACCTGTCCTTTGATTTCATCACTCAAACTCGAGTCAAGTAATCATTAATTAGCCAAGATTTGCTCCTTAATCTGCAATCTTTTAAAAATAATGCAACAATGACATCCACTTATTTCTAAGGAAAAAGTTGTGAGTATGCAAACCTCAATTATCGATACATATATGTACCGACAAATATGCATAAAACTATAATTAAGATTTCTATGACCTGTTCGTGGTTCCATTGTCCATCTACACGACGCCATAATGTATCACACGATGTCCTGCAAAACATTACAAACGCTTAGTGTTCATCTCCATGCACTTTCATATGAATTACAGATAATTCTGTCTGTAACAACACTGATATTTGAGTACAACTCAAAAAAGAACCCTACAAAAACTGAATATCTAAGGCATCGAACTCTCTACAGAACTATAAGCAAAACTAATTACACAAAAAGGCAATCAACTAATCTCAGAATAAATAAGTAAATCAATAAATACAATCAGTTTTCATGCTCCAGTTACACGGTGAAGAACGATTAACGAAGACGCAAACAAACAGCTTGATTTCAATATCCAAAACAACAAATTTTCCTGATTTCTTCTTAATCTCCAAACCAAAATCAATGCAAAATAAACAATACATCTAAACAGCAAACCTCCAGAACAATCTGAATGTAGTTGTGACGAGTAAACACGGGCAGAGGGAAAAGCCCCGACAATTTTTTTCGCTGCCCAAATTTTCCATGGCGGTGAGCAGATGAGAGATTCTGGTATGATGAACGCTGAAGTGATTATGGTCCTATGTAACAATGGGAAAAAAAAAATAATTTTAATCATATCATAGTTATTTATAAACTAAAAATTATTAGGAGAGTGATTTCATGCTTATCGTATTTCATTCAGTCGTCATAAACATTATATAATTAACAATTTAAATTATATAACATCCTCCTTATATCCTCCCTATACTCCCTATATATAATTCTCGAATGCGCTGAGCCTACGTGACTGCTTCTGGTGCTTCGTAATCCTATTTGGCGAAAAATCATGCTTCGTAATTAGGTTTGGACAAATAATAATGATATATTAATAATTAATAATCTAGGTTCCAACATTCCATAAATATTATTTATCTTAGTATTTATTTATCTTAGGTATTTTATTTTAATATCACTGTGCTAATATAACCCTTTAATTATTTGTAATTTTACATGGTGAGACTAATATATCATGACTTTGATTTGTTTCATTCAATTAGCTATTAAATTGTAAATGTATTTTAAAAGTTGATAACTTTTGTATTTCTTATCGGTTTTACATATATTATATATCAAATTAATCATCTTTTGATGATATTCGATTTGACATCCATATTGTATATATGAAATAAATAAATTATATTTATCTTTATAATAACAAAGAATAATAATATTTATTAAAATTTATTAGAAAAATAAAATTATTTATCAATTGATATATTTATTTTTAATGTAGTTATATGTTGTAAGTTAAAAAATTATTATTAAATGACATATATATCAAATTAATCATCTTTTGATGATATTCGATTTGGCATTCATATTGTATATATGAACTAAATAAATTATATTTATCTTTATAATAATAAATAATAATAATATTTATTAAAATTCATTAGAAAAATAAAATTATTTATCAATTGATATATCTATTTTTAATGTAATTATATGTTGTAAGTTAAAAAATTATTATTAAATGACACATGTAAGTCGCATAAATAAAAATGTCATACTAAATATAAAATAATATATATATATTTTGTAAAAGATATTTAAAATTTCAACTATTTTTTCTCATTAATTTAGATTTTAAGAAAAAATTAGCAATCACCCGTGTAATACACGGGTGTTGTACTAGAATATATAATTCCCCAATGCGTTGAGCCAACGTGCCTGCTTCTGGTGCTTCGGAATCCTACTTGACGAAGAATCATGGTTTAGACAAATAATATTGATATATTAATAATTAATAATCTAGGTTCGAGCATTCCATAAATATTATTTAGCTAATTTAGGTATTTTAATATCACTTGTACTAATATAACCCTTTATTTTATTATTGTTGTTTATCTTAATTTTTAGGCCCAAATAATCTCTTTTGGGCCCAAAATTAAAAAATAAAAATTAAGTCCAAAATGAAAAAATTAAAAATTGAAAACCCAAAACAAGGATTTTGGATTTAACCGGTTAACTGCCAAACCGGACCGTCCAACGCAGTCCAGATTGTGGTCGACTAAAAAATAAAACCGGTCCGGTTATGGACAAGAAAAAAAAATTAACCGTTAGGTCCGGTTTGGTCATGGTTTGGGCTAAAACCGGACTAATCCGGACCGTGAACACCCCTAATGTGTGTTGTATCGAAAGCGGAACTGTAATCAATACCATCTCCTCCAAAATCTTCCAATGACACCTGCAATATAGTACAATATTTATAATTTTAAAACATGTTAAAATCCTCCCTGTATATAATTCTCGAATGCGCTGAGCCTACGTGGCTGCTTCTGGTGCTTCGGAATCCTATTTGGCGAAGAATCATGTTTCGTAATTAGGTTTGGACAAATAATATTGATATATTAATAATTAATAATCTAGGTTCGGACATTCCATAAACATTATTTATCTAACTTAGGTATTTTAATATCATTTTACTAATATAACCCTTTAATTATTTGTAATTTTACATAGTGAGACACTAAGTGACTAATATATCTCTGACTTTGATTTGTTTCCTTCAATTAACTATTGAATTGTAAATGTATTTTAAAAATTGATAACTTTTGTATTTATTATCAGTTTTACATATATTATATATCAAATTAATCATCTTTTGATGATATTCGATTTGACATCCATATTGTATATATGAAATAAATAAATTATATTTTTCTGTATAATAATAAAAAGTAATAATATTTATTAAAATTCATTAGAAAAATAAAATTATGTATCAATTGATATATTTATTTTTAATGTAGTTATATGTTGTAAGTTAAAAATTATTATAATATAACACATGTAAATCCCACAAAAAAAAGTGTTATACTAAATATATAATAATATATATATTTTTGTAAAAGATATTTAAATTTTCAACTATTTTTTCTCATTAATTTTAGACTTTAAGAAAAAAATTACCAAGCACCCGTGTCATACACGGGTGTTATACTAGTCATAATCTATAACATAATAATTTTTAAGTTCTAACATTATAACATCTTTTTTTCTAATTTATAAGATATATTAATTCTAATATATAAGATAATTAATTCTAGCATATAACATAATAATATCTAACTCCTAACACGATAATATCTAACGTCCAATTTATAACATAGTTATTTCGAATCTATAACATAATAATTTCTAATTCCTAACACGATAATATCTAATGTCCAATTTATAGATAATCAAGTCTAATTAATTTCTAACTCCTAACACGATAATATCTAACGTCCAATTTATAACATAATTATTTCGAATCTATAACATAATAATTTCTAATTCCTAACACGATAATATCTAACGTCAAATTTATAGGATAATCAAGTCTAATATATATATATATATATATATAACATAATTATTTCTAATTCCTAACACGATAATATATAACGTCCAATTTATAGATAATCAAGTATAATGTATAATATAATAATTTCTAACTCCTAACACGATAATATCTAATGTTCAATTTATAGATAATCAAGTATAATGTATAACATAATAATTTCTAACTCCTAACACGATAATATCTAACGTCCAATTTATAACATAATAATTTCTAACTTGTCCAATTTATAACATAATTATTTCGAATCTATAACATAATAATTTCTAATTCCTAACGCGATAATATCTAACGTTCAATTTATTACATAATTATTTCGAATCTATAACAATATAATTTATAACTCCTAACACAATAATATCTAACGTCCAATCTGTAACATAATTATTTCGAATATATAACATAATAATTTCCAATAATATTACTTAAAAAAAATAAAAAAATGGTGTCCGGCCGGTCAAACCGGTCAGACCGGGTCAAGTCCGGCCATTGCCGCCGGACACCCAGTGGGCCGTACGACCGGCCTGTTAGGACGATGACCGGTCCGTACGGTCCAAGATCGCGTACAAACACGGTCGTGTCCGATCGGACCGGCCGGACGCTATTAAGGCCGTCCGGTTTTGGCGGTTGGACACAGCTGGTCACGTACGCGTTCGCCGGCCGGACGACGAAAAATATTACCTCCGAGGAATACGACATTTCGATCGATAGAGTTTCTTCAGAGATTTTAGAAAAAAATGAGAAGGGCAAAATCATCCAAGGGAGGCGATGACTAGTAATAGGGTTGGCGGTGAACAATAATGCCCATACTACATGAATGGCACTGCCCATACACCTATTTGCTATCCTTAATAAATTGAAGGATATAAACATGATATTACTCTTTTGTCCTCACCTTTTGTTGGGAGCCTTCATTTTGTCAAGTCCACCGCTTCTTTAAGGCTTGCTTGTTTATGAAATATTTCATTAAAATGAGTTATTTTAGTTAACTGGAGTTAATTTTGAAAAAGGTGGTATGATGAATTGTTAGTGGGAATTTAATAATGTATTAAAATAATATTTAAAATAAAATGATTAGAATTGATTTGATGTAAAGGTGAGATAAAATGATTGGAAATGATAGATAATTAAAATTATGTGAGTATATGAATACTGAATTAAAGTTGATGTGATGTTTACGAATAATTGGTTTATATTATTTAATTATATGATTTATATTAAAAATAGTGGGAGTTGAATTAAAGTTGAGTTAGATTTTTAGTATGAATTAAATGTGCGTAAATCTATATGTATAATAATAATTACCATTTACTAAAAATAGTAGCAACAAATTTAGGAAACATTTAATGCATACCATTTTGAAAACTTTTTTATTATATGCATTAATTGCTTCCATATACACGTTTTCAAATAAGATCAAATAAGATATGATCAAAAAATTAAT
>CACSLK010011356.1:2846614-2859839 GCA_902706635.1 Striga hermonthica | reverse complement strand
TTGTTTTGGTGTTTTGTAGGGCCGGAAGGAAGAAATAGTCATTTGTGATGTACCGTCCGAGTCGTCTGAGCCGACCGAGCCATCCAACCCGGAAAATCTGACCAAGCCATACCGGGAAGAAGAGAATTCAATAAGGAGAATTCCTTATGCTATCCGGTGAGTTTTCATCCTCTATCCTGCGAATTCACGTATTTGGCGAGTTCCACTTCCTAGCGAAACTATCCTGCGAAATCGAAGACCTATCCGGCGAGTTCAACCTACCTAGCGAGTTTTTTTTTATCATTTAATGTGTGTGTTTTAGTGTGTGTTTGTGGTGTAGCTATAAAAGACATTATGCTTTGTATTTTAAAAGACAACCCTCATTTCCCAACTTTTAAGTTGGGAATTCCTCTCTATTTTCTCTTTTTCCTTTTTTATATTTTGGTTTGGAGCTTTATGAACCAAGTTTTCCGGCGAACTTCCGGCGACATTGTTTTGAGCGAAGTTTCAAGCTTTTGATTCCGTTTCTTCTCCCGAGTGCATGTTGGAGTGGGTAACTTAGTCTTAAGCCCCATTACCTCGTATATCTTTCTTGCTTTGGTAAATTGATATTGTGCTTGAGATTTTGGAAGAAAAGATTGTTGCTTTGGATCATGAATGTTTGACTAAGTGTGATAGGAGTTAAATTCTTGCTCGATTCATGCTAGAGTTTGATTTAGCCTTCTAGGGTTTTTAGCGAACATGGCAATGGTTGAATTTTTGCGTGCTTTTGATCATGATGACTCCGGTGAACCAAAATCTCTCTTTCCCCCTTGATCTCTCTAATTTTCTTGCGTGTTTTACTTGCTTTCGATTTCAATTTCGTCGATTAGCTTAGTTTAAATCAACCCCCAATTTGCGAGTAGAATGTTTAGGACGTTTTTGGTTGTGTGACTTTGACGACTAGATAGTGAACGAAGCTCCGAAGAGCCTTCCTTTGAGAACGACCCGACTCGGGTAACTCGGTTACCACATGCCCAAATTTATACCAAACAACCATTTTTGGAAACTTTTTAAATATATGTATTAATTGCTTCCATATACACGTTTTCAAATAAGATCAAATAAGATATGATCAAAAATTAATTAAATAAATTTGTTAATATTTGAAATATATTCATTGATATTCATTATAATAAATTATAAGATTGATTTTCCGTGATTCATGTTGATAATATTTTGGTCAAGATAAATATTATTTTATTAATATTTGCAATACTTTCATTGATATTTAATTATAATAAATTGCAAGATTGATTTCCATGATCCATGTTGATATATTTTGGTCAAAACAAATATTACACCGTATTTTAAGTTCTAACCATAATATTAATTTTTTTCACAAATATTCATTTTTATCCAAAAATACTTATGGAAAGTCGTAACATGTTAGGTAGAATTTTTTTTTTCCCAAGTTATTAGACAAAATCAAGTTGATGAATTAATGTTTGCTAATATATTTTTTTCTTAAGCTTTATTTGGTTAAATATAGAAAGTAAATTGTTCTTCAAATTAATATAATTTACCATTTAAAAGATAATGAGCAGATACATGAAATAGTTTTACTAATATAAAAAACTAAAGTTGAAATATACAACTATTTTTAGAATTTAGTTATATATTATTAGCACCCATGATTTTTTTTTTCATTTTTATTTTGATTTTTTTTATAATTAAATTATTGTAAAATATGTTTTCATTGCAGTGTATGTTAAATAAACTACAAATCCTTATAATGCGAATTAGAAAAATCTGGATCATATAAGGGATTGAGTTTTTGACATTTTCTAAATCAAAGTTGCTTAATTAGTATACAAAATTAAATTTTAAAAAAAAACATGTATATTTTATAAAATATTTACACACTATTTAGCTTTAAATTTATTTATATATTTTAAATTAACTACATGAATAAATAATACTAACGTGCATTGAATATTTTTCATTACATAAAATAAAAATAAAAAGAAGATGTACAACTTCTATAACTTTATAAATAATAATGACGTTATATGAAAAATAAGTTTATAATAAAATAATAATTAAATATTATATGGTGAACAAGAATAAGTAAAATTGTTATTCTCTCGTATATCAAGGAATAAACATATATACTAAAATCAAATTTATATTAGTATAAATGTGTTAGTGAGATAATATATTAATTATTTTACAAGTTAGCCCTAACATACTCATATTTAATGTTTTGACTAAAAAACGACGTTGATTAAAAGAGATGCAAAATAGGTTATAACCTTATTGTTATTTACCGTTAACGCTGATTAAAAGAGGTAAACATATATGATAACTCTATTGCTTTACATACGTAAACCGACAAAACCTGTGAAAATAACTTATTTAATATTTTTGTCTCGTGCATCGCACAATATACGTACTGGTTATTTTATAAACAACCAAGCCCTTAATCATCTTAATTAGGTGGAATCATTTATCCCAAAATATTAGCACTAAATCCCACATAATCCCATCCATGGGGCCTTAATCAATAAAAGCAACTGAGGGATTGAGGAAGGATTACGTAAACTATCCCTCCAAAACAAGAAAAGCAAACTAGGCCTTAAGAGGGTGATTGCATATGAATTCAACTAGTGAAAAATTAGTTTTTTTTTAACTATAGTTAAGTTTAAAAAAAAAAAGTGGTATAGTTAGTTGTTAGTGGATATATTAAAATAATATTATAAATTAAAATAATTAAAGTTTATTTGATGTAAAAGTAGAAGAAAATGATTAAAATTTGGAAGTGATAGTTAATTAAAATTATGTGAATAGATGAATAGTAAACTAAAGTTGATGTAAATATGTAATGTGTAAAAATAATTGGTTGATATTATTTAATTATATTAGTAATATTGAACATAGTGAAGTTGACTAAAAGTTGAGTTAAATTTGAGTTTTGATTGGAATTTTTACTGTACGATCTATATACATTCACCCCCTAAGGGTCTTGAAAAGGTCTACAAATCTTTGGAGTTCTATTGCACTGTTTTCCTTTTTCCTTTTTCGAAAATAAAAAGAAAAAGAAAAAGAGTTTCATAGCACAGTTATAAGCAAGTGATTTTGCATTTGACAAGGCCATCATCAATCCTTGATCAACAACATGGTAGACCATCACATATATACAAATACATAATCTTGTTGAGTGACTTAAAACATATTTTCACTTTTACAGCTATAATATTTTATTTATATCTATACATGGGTAAACCCAAAAACATATCTTCTCCAATAAACCCAATAGACCCTCTTTCTCAACCAGGCTGTCTATCTTCCAAAGAACTTGGCCAGCCATTTGAACAGTGCTTATCACAAAGAGTTTTCCTTTTTGAGATCAAGCAAGCTTGTATCAACTTCTCGTTTTTCAAAACATCCTCGATATTGGTCCTAACCGTAAGGCAAAGCTCGTCAAGAGCAAGCACCGGGAATGGTTCTTCTATAAGCACTCCTACCTGCAAGCAAAGACTTGGACTTGATCATGTGTATTTGTGTCTATATAATACATGAAAATCGACTCCACGTGAAGTAATTGGAACACCAGATAACTCGTTAGGAATTTGGATTACATTTTCTCCCTATATAAGCAACCTCTTCTTTTTCCCAATTTTACCTCAACCTTACACGGGTCACGGATGTCAGTAATTATCACTAAGAAATAAAAAGTTGGGAAAACAGTTCTGATATTGCAATGCATATTAAAAAGGCGATTCACGGTAAAATAGCATTATTAGACTTCAAGAAAATTACCTCCTCAATGCAGAACAAAGAAGCAGCACTAATAAATGTAGCAGGAACAACAATCCAGTGACATTCATCCCAAAGTATGATCGGAAGAGTAAAATGCCACAGGACCAGGAATCTTGAGGTCAAACGAGTATACGAGAGAGGAATAGGTGTGCCTAATATCTGTTCACACACCCCGATTCCCTCATGAAAACAACCGAGTTTCGATTCCTGCAATTGTTAAAAACTCCGTAACATCAATACATCTCCAGATTGTACATTTAGAGGGTTTAATTGCAAAAGGTACCCTGGAGTTTTAGAACAATTAACCCATCGCCCCACCACTGAACAAGAAAAGGCACAAGTTTGTTTCGAAATTGCAATTGACCCCTGACAATTGTTTCAATTCTACAAGTAAACAGACCATCAAGATGAGGGTGTTTGTAATACCCAAAGGACATATTGTTATGCTATGTTTGGTAAAACTAGCTGATAAGCTAGCTTAAAGCTTATCAGTAATTTTCGAGCTTATAACTTATAGTTTATGACTTATAGCTGAAAAGATAGCTTATATGATAAAAAGTGTTTGATAAAATTAGCTGATAAGCTAGCTGAAATAAAAATTTCAACGAGTTTATTTGAAAAGCTACCCAAAGAAGCTTATTAAATAAGCTCGAGCTTTTTAAAAAGCTCGTCCTACCAAACGGAACTTATTTGAATACAGAGAGCTTATAAGCTAACCAAATAAGCTATAAACTAGCTTACTTATCTACCCAACATAGCCTTGGTTTCTAGTTATAGATCGGAGTTCTTTTATATTAACAAAACCATTGGCGTCATTACAGTAATTTGAAAATTATATGGATTTTATTTGTGATTATGGTTAAACATAGGGTTGATTTGTGTAATAAACCCTAAATTAAAGTGTGACTAAAAAAAATTAATAATAGAGAGGGATTAACCAGCATATTGAGCTTTGCAGGCTCCAGATCAAGCATGTGAAGGCTTTGAGAGATGAACTCAATTATGCAACGTGGACGGTGTTTTGAGCTGAGAACTACCGCTAAATCCTCAACTTCGAGAAGATTCTTGAGATCTCGTGCAATATCTGAGCCATAAATGATGTGGCACTGCATTAAAACAATTTATTTGAGGACAAACATCTAAAATGATTCTACACCTGGTGATAAAACAACACAATGTTTAGATAACCCATTGACTAGCTTCATGTTATGACATCCTAAATGTGACACACCAAGTTAGCCCATAAAAGAAAACTAAATAATCAATTAATCACAATTCACAGACATCAATAACTAACGTGACGTAATTTCAGTCTTCTTAATCTGATCGACATCCCCAGGGGAAAGACAAAATGTCCTGTTTTGATTCGATTAATTGATTTTGATTATCTTACCGCAATGGATTCTCATCCAATTAATTACTTTTCGAGCTTAAGAGAGCAAATCTTTTTCCCAATTTAAATAATTAACTATCATAAATGGTATGATGGACATCGTCATTTGTTACAAAAACCAGCTACATTAACAATAATCAATCCATCAACATATCACCCAACTAAACATGTATAGAAAAACGCACCAAAGAAAAAACCCGATTCACAATACCTTGAGAGCGACTGGGAAAGCCATGATATACTTCAAGATTGCATTTTTAAGAGACACGTCGTTCGGGTTCGGGCTCCCCACACTAGCAAGCACTTGCCTAGCAAAGTCATTAGCCCCCACAATCACCTTAGTCCAAGCCTTTTTACCTTCCTCGAACCTCGAATACGAGGCCTCCGTCCTAAAAACCAGCAGAAGTGCCAAAGCAGGGGCCGTCAGCTGATAGGGCAAAGAGGAAGCCCTCAGGACAGGGAAAAACTCGGGCAGCAAATCCAACGAAACAGCTGAGTTATAAGCAGCGATTACAGCCGAGACCGAGGTAAAGAAGATGACGGGAGGGACCAGAGACAGAATCACGCGCGAGCTCAAGCTCGACATGAAATGCCGGACGTGCCTTGAGGAGCTTCTGTGCTGAACCCAGTTCTCGTGGCCGTACAAGGATCGTTTTCGCTTCATGCCCCTTTCCTTAACGCTGTCGGCCCAATCTGGGATGGCTTGGAAAATCCATGGGAGGGTCCAATCTTGATTCGGATTAGGGTTTTGGGGGTTTTGGGAAGCTTTGCATGAACAGAAGAATTTGTGGGAAATTTTGGGCGAGGGACGAAATTTGAGGACGGTCCTTACAGAGGTGATATCGGCGGGGCAGTATGAAGAAGAAGATGGAAAAAGATTTGCAGGGTGTCGAATTTGGGCTGTCATTTTTGGGGATTCAAGATGATTTTAGGGTTTTAGTGTGTGGTAAAATGGACATAGAGTGTGTTTTTGTGAATGAGAGGAAAGTGGAATTTTTGTTAGGCGAGATGCTTGGATAGGTAGGTAGTTTGGCAATTATGCATGTGATTGAAGTTTTATTTCATAATTCTGAAGAGGAGTTTTAATGGACTCTCCTGTGCCTGTTTTTCTCCATCTAAAATATTTCTCCCCCAAATCTCTGGCCTCGCAGAGACGTCCATTGTCGTCGCACCTCTTCTCCACAAGGCTCTCCGTGCAACTCGGTTTCGGCCGCCGCTAGCCGCGATGCTCGCCTCTTTTGGAGCCGAAGACCCCACCGGTGCAGAGCTCGTCAGGTCTGCTTTGGTGCCTATGTTACAACAAGGGAATTTTCGGTTTTTGAGCCGGGCAAGTTGTAGCGAGGGAATTTTCGAACTTCGACCCGCCTTCTTGGTGCGGGTTAGTGTTGAGGTAAGACCCCCCACCCTCTCTGTCTCTCTATCTCTGGTTTGGGTTCAGGCTTGATGGGGTGGTTGGGCTGATGGGGCTTTGGTGGGATGAGCTTGGTTCAGAGGTTGACGGGGTGATTGGGCTTATGGGGATTTGGTGGGATGGGCTTGGTCCGGAGGTTGACGTGAGGCTTTAGAGGCTGGTAGGTTGTGCGGTTGATCGGGTTGTTGGGGCTACGAGTGCTGTCGGTGAGAGGAATGGGGGAAGGTCGTCGGCCGGCCTCCGGTTTCAGCTCTAGAGGCATCTGTCTGGGAGAAGATTTATGGTGTCTGGTGTTGCTTCAGCTAGCCGTGACTACACTGAAGTTTCTGGAGCAGTGCTCGAGCCGGAGTCCTATCCGAGTGGGCGGTTTGTCTCTGGGTGTCGGGCCACGGTGTTTTTCGGATTGTCTCGCTTGGGGAGAGGAGGGTGTTATTATACATAATACGTGTTTGTGTGTTGTTTTGTTGGTGTTTGTTTCTGATGTTATCTATGTGTTTATTTTGTGTTGTAGTATTGTGGTGTTTTTTTTCTTGTCGTTTGTTGTTATTCTACTATGTAGGATGTAAGAATATTGGTTTGACATCGTCCGACAAACCTAAGTATTTTTTTAGAAAATTTTCTTGATAGACGAACAAAATAAATTAAAAAAAAAATTCTATTTATTTGTGAATTAATTAAGTTCCTAGTATCTATTATAATGATATATGGTATATTTTTATTATAATATGTATTATGGAGTCCTAATCCTTTAGAAGAAGGATTACATAATATATATCTTATATATTTACTTACCATATATGCCACATGCTTTAATTAATTTGATTTTATGCCATAATTAGTTTTCTCTCTCTTTAGGACAAAGAATAAGTGGCAACGACAAAGAAAAGATGAACATTTCGTGCATAAGGAATTTCGGACGTTATAGAGAAGATCTAAGGAGGATTTGAAAAAATTCACCACAAGATCTTTGAAGAATTGGAAGATTGGCTATTTTAGGAAAGTCGCGTTCTTACATCAGACTGGGAACACAAGATTTCTATTGGAAGCTCAATTGATCTCCAAATCACATAAACGAATTCTACATCAAGGAAAATTATTATAAATGAAGGATTTCGTCCAAATAAAAAAGGAATCAATTGAGAAGAAAATTGATTTCTAAAAGGAAAAGGAAAAACTTGTAAAGACTTCTTACCTTAAGAATGTTGTATTTAAGCCTACTCAAACGATCAATTGAAGACAAGGGAACTGCTGCAATAATCGAGTTCATCATTCATCATATTCAATTGAGTGTTTGAGAGTTTTTTTATTCTTTTTATTTTGTTCGTCACAACACTTCAGTGTTCTTACATTGCTGATGAACTGAGTTTATTTAGTTTCTTTTTCTTTTTAGAAATACTTTTTGAATGCTTAGGGATTAAGTACTGGGTTTGATCGAGGGATTTGAGTGTGTAAAGTCCACGTGACGTGGCCAATGAAGTAGTTGATATGATCGAGTATAATGTTGGCTAGACTAGGAGAAAGTCCGAGTCGAGTATTTTGTGGGACACAAAAACGATTTATCAATGAAAGAGCTCCGAGGGGTAGTCGCACGCTCCCCGAAGATATATAATTTTTTTATATCGCTTTCACTTTTAAATTTATTTTTCTGTGTTACAACACAATTTCATAATACAGAATTTTTGTGTTCTAACATAGTCTGCGTACTCTATACTCTCCCACCCTCGTTTCATAGGAGTTGAATTATCCCTTGTGGGATTTGTTTAGTTTGTTCAGTTGTGTGTCTTGTGGGTGAGTTAGAGTAGTCTCGGGACGCCCGCCGCAGGGTAGTATCCCTAGATTCAGCTAGACAGCTACTCTTATTCCAGTTGGTATCTAGTTGTATATATGCGTTTTTCTATCTATAAATTCTATCGTTTGAAAAAAAAAAAAGAGGAGTTCTCATAATTCTTTTATTTACCATGCCAATTTTAATATGCAACATGTTAAAAATGTTGTTAAATAAGAATTAATTTTGTGCCCTGAAATTCTTCTGGTGCGATGGAATATATTTTTTAAATAATTATTTCAGTTACCAATAAAAATAATACTATCCATCAATCTAAGTTCATTAAAAATGTTGCTAAATGAGCTTTGTATTTTGTTATTTGATAAGAACTAAGGTGTGGTTTTAAGATTATGAATTACTTTTGTGCCCTGAAAATTCTGCTAGTGTGATTGAATATGTTTTCTAATTAATTATTTCAATGACCAATAGAAAATAATATGATTCACCAATCTTATTTTTATCTCCTTTTTCACTAGCATTTTCATATAATTGTACATTAAAATTTCAGTAATTAATACACATTACTCTATAAAATTAGTTGTCCACCTACATATTTACGATTATTAATTAATTATTATATTAATTACCAATTACTCTTTTACTAAGTTCCTGTTAACGTAATGTGTGTCAAATTCCAGTCCATTTGTCACAAACTACAGGTTTTTCCCTTACAATTTAGAAATTGCACAGAAAACTTCTTATACTTTCATGTAATAAGTAAAGAAGGCGACGTCAAAATTAATCACGTCACGTCAGCAACTAATCCGACAATTGGGATTAGCATAACGAAAGCGAGAAAAGTTGTGCGAGTTAACAAACTCTTCTTTATGAGAGTCAAATTAGCGTTTTAAATTTAGACTTTTGTCAATTTAGAGGACCGAAATTGAAAATTTGCGAGCACGCGCATTCTCTCACGACGTAAACTTTTTGGTAAGTTTCCAAAAGTAGTAAACTAGCAAAAATGCTTTCATTAGCATAACACCCAATTGTATCAAGCACAAAAGCAAAGAAGCTTGTACCGATCACATTAACTGCTGAGAGAAGAGAATTACAGTGCAAACTGCAGGATTTCTGAACAAAGAGAAAGTTTCAGTTTTTGATGGGTTATAGAAACTATTTGGTCTAGATAGATACAAGTGACTGTGAGAATTGTATCAACAATTAAACTTGCTGATGCGGGTCGCATAAGACTATGGATGTTTCCCCACATCACTCGAAGGCAGCTTGCTCGTTCCATCTTGTGGAGTTTGTTTCTTTGGCCCGAAAATGAACTCTTTTGCAGACCGTTCCGCTGATAATATGGCGTTTCTTATCTGAAATTGTAGAGGTAACCATAAACATTATTAGATTAATTTGATGAACCAAGAACGAAAAACGCCGATACTGCATAATAAATTTGAGACACGAAATGTCAATTTTGTTTTCGTCAAAAAAGTATGCATCTTAAGCTGCTCAATGCAATGCGAGGCAATACAGCAGAATTTCAATGGATAATCATTATATACCCGCAACTAATTATCCAAAAGGGGGCAAAATTATGGTTGAGCTTTAATTCAGTATACAAATAGATAAAAACAAGAAATGCTGCAAGAATAGACACAATCGCAAAGTTTAGATCATATGACACATTAAATTTTCCATAATATACACAGCAAACAAACTACATGACTCTACAATGGTTGATTGTATTCCACAACAATTTTCTTAAATCACACAATAAACATAATTACATAACTAAATGCCATTAATCAAGATGTGAGGATACCGTTCTAAGAACAAACTGGACCTATCAATCTCGAGAGCACAATTACTTCACAATAACAGATAAAATATTTCTTCGATTATCTAAAGAAGACTAATATTGTTAGGTGTTTCCAAATTCAAAAGGGACTTTAACCATTGCAGAAATCTAATTGATCCACGGATGAAGATAAAAGAAGTGATTTATATGATAGCAAGGCTAGAAGTAGACAACAATCAGAAAATTACCATTTTCCACAGTTTCAATACTAAAAGTTGTATCGATTTTAACATAAGGTCTGCAAAAGGTCGTAAGGGTGCCAAATTATTTGTTAAAATCAAATCAGAAGCGGAATCAAAATCTCGAAGTCTCTCTCTCCCTTTATTTTAGATTCCAACTAAGTTTCTGATGAATCTTAAGCACGCATCGACCGAAACACTTACTTAAAAATTACTTCTCTATTTCAAACAGAAGCATACAACTGATAATCTTATACACGAGCATGTCTTGGGCAAGTGTAACATAAAGTGCCTCGCTCACTGTATTCAGTTTGTGATTAAAGTAAAAGTTGACAATGCATTTCTATAATCTACTTATCCGTTTCACCCATCAGCTAAGAAACCACTTATTTTTAGCAGCAATTGCAAGCACTCGCGAAGACTCGGAAAGCTTGCCTTTCAGATGAGTATATCATGCAAAAGTCTATTAATCCATGAGAAGCATTGTTTCAAAAACTCACCCTGGCCAACAACTTCACCTCAATATGCACAGATCTTAGCGGCAATATATAAACACAATTTACCCTCAAATTTATATTTAGTAATAAACAATAATTCTTTGCCATTCAAATCAATCGACATCAAACAGTATCCAAGCCAGCATATTGACCCCTTCATCACAACACCCCAAAGCCAAATACACACACTAAATCAATCGCACATAAACATCAACTGCAAGAAATTACAAGAGCGTGTGATACAAAACAGGGAAAACAAAATTGAAGCTGAGGAAACGATTCTGAACCTAGAACAGGCATCAACTCAATCCATAACAAATTAAACAAAAACCCACCAATAATTAAGGAAAAAAAAGTAAGAACATAACGTCCACTGATACACTTACGGGGTCAAGAAAGCTGGGTTCGGGGCCATAATCAGCGGTGAGGAGAAAATACGAAGCTGTGACGGTGGCCACCATTGTCGTCCTCCTCACAAGCTTGTCGGTTCTTGGGTCCATTTCGGATTACAGGCAGCTTTTTGGGAAGGAATTAGCTGGTGGTCAGGGGAGAAGCGAGAACGGCGTGCAAGCAAAAATGGAGGAAACGACAGAACAATCCACTCATCCAGGTCCTTCTGGTTCAGATATAATAAATAATAAATTTTCAGTCTTTATCTTGAGGTTTATAGTTTTTACTAGTACAACGATTAGACGAGTGCTTGCTAATTTTTTTTCTTTAAAATCTAAAATTAATGAGAAAAAGTAGTTATAAATTTAAATACCTTTTATTAAAATGTATATATTATTATATATTTAATATGACACTTTTTATTTGTGTGACTTACTTGTGTTATATTATAATAATTTTTTTAACTTACAACATATAACTACATTAAACATAAATATATCAACCGAGAAATAATTTTACTTTTCTTATAAATTTTAATAAATATTATTATTTTTATTATTATAAAGATACATATAATTTATTTATTTTATATATACAATATGGATGTCAAATCGAAGATCATGAAAAGATGATTAATTTGATATATTATATATGTAAAATCGATAAGAAATACAAAAGTTATTAATTTTTAAAATACATTTATAATTCAATAGTTAATTGAAGGAAACAAATCAAAAGTCAGGGATATATTAGTCACTTAGTGTCTCACTATGTAAAATTACAAAGAATTAAAAGTTACATTAGTACAAGTGATATTAAAATACCTAAGTTAACTAAATAATATTTATGGAATGTCCAAACCTAGATTATTAATTATTAATACATCAATATTATTTGTCCAAATTTAATTACGAAGCATGATTCTTCGCCAAATAGGATTCTGAAGCACCAGAAGCAGCCACGTAGGCTCGACGCATTCGGGAATTATATATAGGGGAAGCATGATTTTTCGCCAAATAGGATTCTGAAGCACCAGAAGCAGCCACGTAGGCTCAACGCATTCGAGAATTATATACTTCGCTAAATAGAATTCTGAAGCACCAGAAACAGCCACGTTGGCTCAAGACATTCGAAAATTATATATAGGGGAATTTTAGGCTAATTTTGTTATAAATTTAATACAAATGTAAAATTCTAAAGAACCGTAATATTTTATAAATAAATACAGAGAAAATAATAAAAGAAAAGATAATATTTCTTTTATTATTTAAACAAGACTTAATTTGTTTACCGGCTAAATGAATATTTGTTGCTAAAAAAACAATATTTTATATTAAAATTATTTTTTTTTCTGTTAATATTAATACAAATCCTCTATCAATTTTAATATTTTAAACATACATTTTGTATATTCTTTTGGTTTACAATAAACTATATGCGCAAATTATATAACATGAAAGTATGTAACCCCATATACTTAATTTGTAATATAATTCAATTTTATTTACTCACATCGTAATTTATAATTATTGATAAATGCTAAAGTCGAACCATTCCTCCAAAAAAAATACTCCGATGAAAAATTGTCACGTTAGAGGGTCTATATCAAACTAAATGATCCAATGATCAATATTAAGAGAACGAAATATCTTCATCTTTCATATATAATTATTACTTATATAATTATTTACTCGTGAAGAACTAAACAAAACATACGGTAGTAAACTTGACACGACCCCAAAACCGAGTTGCCAAAACTTCATAGTTTAGGCACTAAAATACTCTGTTTCTTGCACGGCGGCCAACTCTATCCGGTGATGCTGCTGCCGGCTTCCCGGAACCGAGTTTCTAGCATCGTTATCAGCAAACGGGTTCGGAGGAATCACGAGACTCTCCTCACTTCCTTCCAACATTGCAACAACCTCTTTCATCGACGGACGATCGTTCGG
>CACSLK010011356.1:2810502-2821220 GCA_902706635.1 Striga hermonthica | reverse complement strand
TGAAATGGGAAGGTTGGTGATGGCCACCATTGATGAGAATTCTTCAAAGGTGTGCTTCAACAATGATGTGCTAATGGTGGTAGTTTGTTCACATGCATGGAACTTTCAATTACAAACAAGCACATGTACGTAGGGTATGAGAAGACAACTTGGTCATCTAAGTTAACGGACAATTGTACTACACACTTCGAAGTGACGATGCTAGAGCCAAGTGGCGATGCCTATATTGACAAAGGGAATCTTACTCTTTTACAAGTCCATAGATTTTTGGCCAATGGGTCTACACTTTCTTGGATCAATGCGCTCTGCAGTGGCAAGTGTGATTTATGTTACATTGATGGACAAACTGCAAGATGTTCCGGAGGTCAACCATCGTGTGATTTTGGCACGATTACGAGGTTTCGGTGCGGTAAGAATTGATCGGTTACGATATGAAGCCGTATGTTTTTATGATGAGATCATATATAAATATATAATGTTTTTTTTTTCAAATAAAATGTATATAACTTCAACCAAGAATATAGCCATGCTAGAAAATGTAATATGGATCTTAACTAGTAATTCTTGTACCTTTTTTTTTTTTGGTTGGAGATGCAGGTGGCACGTCTCCTAAGTTCCGCTATGCCTTTTATGGTAAGAGTTCTTCCAACTTTCTTGAATTTTTGCCTTTATGTCTTATAAAATCAACATTCCAGGAAATTGCATTACGTCGTAACTCGTAATTAACAGCTTCATTTTATGTGCAGTTTATACCCTGAAGTTTCAGAATGGCATAAGTAAGCATTATAATATATTTTCCCCCGTTTGCTGATGCTTAATTTCAGTACATGTTAAGTTGCTTTCGCATAGGTATAGTTTCACTGATTCAATTGCACCCTTGTTTCCTCAAGAGTATGGATTTCTTTCCTACCTTGCACTGAGGACCATAATAGGAATGCTTTGCCTGCTGTGGCTAATCATTCACAAGCTCCGGAGACAACATTTATCGACATTCGAGATAATCGAAGGCTTCCTACAAAGCAACAACAATCTCATGCCTATCCGCTACTCCTACAGAGACATCAAGAGAATGACAAGTGGCTTTCGCCACAAACTCGGCCAAGGTGGCTACGGTTCTGTCTACAAGGGAAAGCTCCGAAGCGGACAAATCGTGGCCGTCAAAGTACTCCTCACCAAAAACTCCCGAGACGACGGACAAGACTTCATCAACGAGATTGCTGCCATCGGCAGGATCCACCACGTCAACGTGGTCAAACTCGTTGGCTTCTACGCGGGAAGAATGTCAAACAAACGAGCACTCGTGTTCGACTTCATGCCCAACGGCTCACTCGAGAGGTACATCTTTACCCGCTCGGAGGAAAGTCCGAAACCTCTGAGCTGGGAGAAGAAGTACGAGATTGCGGTTGGTGTGGCAAAGGGGATAGATTATCTGCACCGCGGCTGCGACATTCAAATCCTGCATTTCGACATCAAGCCTCACAACATACTTCTCGACGAAGATTTCACGCCTAAAATATCCGATTTTGGGCTCGCGAGATTGTACGCCACCGAGAAAAATACAGTGACTCTCACGGCTGCTCGGGGGACGATAGGGTACGTGGCCCCTGAACTCATCAACAGAAGTATAGGCGGGGTTTCGTATAAAGCTGACGTGTACAGCTTTGGGATGCTGCTTATGGAAATGGTTGGGCTGAACAGGGACATATTGGGAAATGACGAAGAATCTAGCCAGTACTTTCCGTACTGGATTTACGATAGGTTTGATAAAGGCAAGGATATCGAGACGGGAGAAGCTTATGTAGAAATCGATGATGACGACCATGCGAAAAGAATAGAAAGGAAGATGGCTGTGGTTGGCCTGTGGTGCATACGGATGAGTCCAGCCGATCGGCCCACGATGAGTGAAGTGGTGAAAATGCTCGAGACTCCGAATACTGGGACCTTGCAAATCCCACCTCCGCCATCTCTGCAGCCGGCTCGGATAGTGAACTATAGTACTGATGGGACATCGGGAACAGAACCGACCGGTTCCATGGCATTGTGGGGTGGTGTTAGTTCGAGTGAGATCAGTAATGATGGTCATTAGTAGTATTTTTATGCTTTCAATAATATGTTGTGTGTGTGGTGGTTGCCTGTAATTGCAGTTGAACATGTATTTTCTACTAGAAACAATGTGTGTTTTGCAGTATTTTTGTTGGAGCAATAAAGCAAATTCTACTCTAGACGTGTTGTTAACAGTGGGTAATTAGGATATGATTTAACAGAAATAGGTTTGGACAATTCAGTATAAAGAAGTGTGGACTGTGTGTAGGTCCAGCCCAAAAAAAAAAAATGAAAAAAAAAAGAGAAAAGTCAAAGAATGCGGCCCACACCTATTGATCTTCCACTTCAAAGAGAAAAGTCAAAGAGAAAATTCTAACGAGCATCTTCTGTCAACACAACAGTTCCTCTTTGATCTTCCACTTCAACTTCAACATTTTCTTGGATCGGACTATCTCGAATCTCCAACATATGGTCCCATTGGCCTTCCACCTGATCGTGAATTTGGCTATCGCACGTCAGTGTTTCAATAAAATCAGAAGTGTGATTGTTGGTTTCTCCCTCAACAAGATTTTCAGTCGGACTATCTCCAATATCAATCACACTATCTCGATGACCTTCCAGTCCCTCGTGAGTTTCTTTATCCCACGTAAGTGTTTCAATGACCTCACAATTCTGATTGTTCCTTTCTTCCTCAACAGGTTTTGCAACAAGTCGTACGCAAAGAGGATGTTCGTCACAAACGGATAGATACCATTTCACATTCACATCACAATCGATCTTCACCGGGGGAACTGGAAATTTGTTCATTCTTGGATTGAGTGATAGCATTTTCATTACATGGGAAGTGCTATTGAACTTTATAAGCTTCATGACCACATCTTCAAGCTCCAAGAATGATATGTCGAAGGGAACATAAAGAGGAATTACATTTTCTTCATCTTCCTTCACATATCCCCACGTCCAAGTGCCATCTACATTCTTTTTAAAATCAACATAGTAGCATACTTGTATCCACACCATCTTCGTTAAAATCAATATCTACAAGAAAAAATTATTTGTTACTTCGACAATATAAATATATGTCTTGTCATATGACATAATGCATCTACATTACGTAAGACAATCTAAATTCGATATATCATGGTAAGAAATGAAACTAACAAACATGTATTCTTCACATAACAAATCTAAGTTCGTTATAAAACAATCACACCACAAATTTGCATTCATTACAAGATATTATACATATAACAAATATACAATCGTTATCAGCCACCAATAACGACTGCAGAATCGTTCCTTTAGTATTCAACAAAAAAATCAAAAAAAAAAAAAATTATTGGCACAACAAAACATTATTACCATCAAACAAAAATGTTTATAAATCATAAAATATGAACTAAAATGCTACTAAAATTAAAATGACAAGAAACCCTACCCCATAAATTTTTTGGCACTTTTCTTGTTCTTCAAGAAAATATGTTGTTTTATTCTTCTTCAACAATCAACACATTTGTTTGGCCATAAAAAATTCAAAATGTACACGTTTTCTTAGAAATTGAAGAATGAAAGAAGAGAAGATTTTTTTTTTGGGCGTCCAGTGAAGGGAGACAAAAAACGATCAAAATTCTCCCTTTTTGATTTTTTTTTTTTGTGCAAATTATAACAAAACCGTTCAGTTTTGTTTTTTTTTTTAAATATAAGGGTATTTTAGGTTTTTCAAATATTTATTTCTCTTTACTTAATGGTTGGGTCATTTGGACAAATAACATTTTCACGATCCCTTTTAAATAATTAAACCCTTTGACTATCCCTAATAAATAAAGCTCCCCAATTTCCGATTACGGCCCAGTCTTCTACATTCACCGGCCACACTCATGTGGTCCTACCCGACTCGATTCCAGATTAATCGGTTCCCCTGTAGATCCTGAAACCGGAAGGTCCATGTACAAAAAAGAAAAAATCTTCCTCCATCATTCCCTCCGTCGTGTCTTCCACGCGCTGCCCTGGGTATGAACGTGGGGAGGAGGGGAGTTTGCTGTTTCAGGACTTAAGTCGAACACCTTGTAGGCTTAACAAAATGGATTATAAGCCGTCACCACCGCCGATGTCTGGTCCGGCATTCTCATGGCGGCGTCTGGGGTCCCGATAGCTGCGGTGTGGTACTGGTGCAAACGACGTCGCTCGTGGGATTGTGGCCAAACCAGCCATTTTTAGCTGAAATTTTAGAGGTACCTCCACACTTCTTTATATTGAATTGTCCGAACCTAATTCTGTTAATCCTATTTAAATAGCCACTGTTAACACGTCTAGAGTAGAATTGGCTTTATTGCTCCAACAAAAATACTGAAAACACATATTGTTTCTAGTAGAGAATACATGTTCAACTGCAAATACAGCAACCACACACAACATATATTGAGAGCATAAAAATACTAATGGCCATCCTTATTGGTCTCACTTGAACTAACACCACCCAACAATGCCATGGAGCCTGTTGGTTCTGTTCCCGACGTCTCATCACTATAGTTCACAATCTGAGTCGGCTGCAGGGATGGCCGTGGTGGGATTTTCACATTCTCAGTATTCGGAGTCTCGAGCATTTTCACCACTTCACTCATCGTGGGCCGATCGGCTGGACTCATCCGTATGCACCACAGGCCAACCACAGTCATCTTCCTTTCTATTTTTTTCGCATGGTCGTCATCATCGATTTCTATATAAGCTTCTCCTGTCTCGATATCCTTGCCTTTATCAAACCTATCGTAAATCCAGTACGGAAAGTACTGGCTAGATTCGTCCTCATTTCCCAATATGTCCCTGTTCAGCCCAACCATTTCCATAAGCAGCATTCCAAAGCTGTACACGTCAGCCTTATACGAAACCCCGCCTATACTTCTGTTGATGAGTTCAGGGGCCACGTACCCTATCGTCCCCCGCGCGGCCGTGAGAGTCACCGTATTTTTCTCAGTGGCGTACAGTCTCGCGAGCCCAAAATCGGATATTTTGGGCGTGAAATCTTCGTCGAGAAGTATGTTGTGAGGCTTGATGTCGAAATGCAGGATTTGAATGTCGCAACCTCGGTGCAGATAATTTATTCCCTTTGCCACACCAACCGCAATCTCGTATTTCTTCTCCCAGCTCAGAGGTTTCGGACTTTCCTCCGAGCGGGTAAAGATGTACCTCTCGAGTGAGCCGTTGGGCATGAAGTCCAACACGAGTGCTCGTTTGTTGGACATTCTTCCTGCATAGAAGCCGACGAGTTTGACTACATTGACGTGGTGGATCCTGCCAATGGCAGCAATCTCATTGATGAAGTCTTGTCCCTTGTCTCGGGAGTTTTTGGTGAGGAGTAGTTTGACGGCCACGGTTTGTCCGCTTCGGAGCTTTCCTTTGTAGACAGAACCGTAGCCACCTTGGCCGAGTTTGTGGCGAAAGCCACTTGTCATTCTCTTTATGTCTCTGTAAGAGTAGCGGATGGGCATGAGATTGTTGTTGTTGCTCTGTAGGAAGCCTTCGATTATATCGAATGTTGACAAATGCTGTCTCCGGAGCTTGTGAATGATTAGCCACAGCAGGCAAAGTATTCCTATTATTGTCCTCAGTACAAGGTAGGGAAGAAATCCATACTCTTGGAAACAAGGGTGATTGAATCAGCAAATAATTGCTCTATTTAGTATTGCCATCTTCATAAATATGTGCACGTGTGTGTACATAATGTAGTTATAATAAGAATCACATTCTAGTATGAGAACCATGTTTAGCGAATTCTATATGATACTACTTTTGAATAGGGATGTCAATAAAACCCATAGGATCGGGTTACCGGCATTTTTGGGACGGGTATACTCGGATTGGGAGGGGTATAGCTTTACTACCCAAACTCCGGGTTTGGTCGGGTTCGAGTTTAGTGCAAAAAACCACAACTCGACCCGTTTACCCTAGGGGGGAGCATGTGTTCTTACAATTTGAAAATAATGAAAAATCTCCGAAACCATACCGAAATTCAGAGATCACTATAATCCAATCTCCAGAACTGTACCAAAATTTCGATTCGGTTCGGTCTTGACATTTTTATTTTTCGGTAAAGTTCGGTTTGGTATTCAAGACCATCGGGACGATTCAGTTCGGTTCGGAGCTCTGGAGATTTGTAATTGTATTTTTCAAATAACTATTTAATTATAGGAGTTTTCTCAATCTAAGCCATGAAAGATGGATTAACTATTTAAAGTTTGATATGCTTTAAAGAAATCCAGTATTCATGAATACTTAAGCATAGTAAATATTTTATTCGAAATCGACTTTATAAAATATAGAAATAACTCAAAATTTCAAATAAGTCTAAATTTGTGCAACTAATGATCTAAATTGATATCCAAATATAATATAATATAATTTTTTAAGTATTTCATTAACTTTTTATATCATTTTAGTGGAATAAGACTAAGAAAAGTATCAATAAATATAACAAAAGTGTATTTTTTAATTAATTGTAGATCAAATATTATTAAACATGAAATTAAGTGAAGTTCAAATTTTTTTACTATATGTTATTAAGTATTTTAAAAGTGCTCAAAATATATATGATTGATTGATATAATATCTATGAATAAGACACATCTAATACTATAACCTGATTATTAATTTCAGTTCAGTATGGTATGTGATGGTTCGGTTCGGTCTTCAATACTGATATTTGTGAAAATCTCCAGAACGGTGCCAATTATTATTTTTTTGGTTCGGTTCAATTCGGAGAAAGTCAAACAATCAAAGATTGTTTTTCAGTTTGGAGTGAATTCAGTTTGATTTTCCGAACGATTTGAAATTCTCTGCCAGTCCTACCCGCAAAACACTTAAAATTACAAAAAAAAAAAAAAAAAAATCATATTTATATTTATATATGAAACTTTATGATTATAAAATTAGTCGTGCCGTATGTGATTAAGAAAAAAATAGAGGATTTTGTATTTTCACACTGATGGTTAATATTTTTTTTCGTTATTAATATTTTACATTTGTTATCAAATTTTATTATAAAGGAAAGGTAATTACTTGTTTATATCTATATATATCTATTGAAAGAGGTTGATGAAATAATTCAAAATAGTAATTTTGACTTTGTATTAAATATGTTGACTTATTGTTAAAGGATATATAGTAAAAATTACTTAAATATTTATAAAAAAAATAAAAATTAAATTATACATACCTATTGTAATCGTGCAATCAGATTAATAACACGATTTTATGTATAAATAAAGTTGTATCAATTCTGAAAATTATTTTTGTGATAATTATCGCAATAAAAAATTGTCACTGCAATTTTTTATTCTTTTGGTAACGAACCATACACAAGCTCATTCCGCAGCTATCATTGTAACAACAAACATTTGCTAGTCATTCTTTCGGAGAACCTTTCTCCTCGTCGTTTCCTTGCAGATCGGCGAAATCGTATGTTGTTTTATTTCATTGTTATTTCATATCATACTACATTGTATATTCACACAATACACATCAACATCTATCTAGTCATCACTTAGCTACCCTTTGTTTCGAATTAAGGATCGTTGGTGATCACTCGTCAATAGTTATAAAAAAATTATAATTATTTGTTGGATTTATTTTAATCTTTCGAACCTTGTTAACAATTTATTAGTTATATTATAATTGATTGTGTAGTAATATTTAATTTTCTTTACATTATACATGTCGGAACGGGTTGATATCCCCAGTTAAATGAAATCGGGTTACCCATTTACTCGAGGGGTACACGATTATCAGTTTGTTAAACCCGACTCGAACCTGGAGACTAATAAACGAGTAACGGTTCGAGTTCAAGTGGGGTAAAATGTATGTGAGTAGGGCTAAAACTCGCACCCGACCAATCCGCCCGTTTACATCCCTACTTTTGGACCGTATATTATTTAATTTCTCTCAGTGAATCTACGTATATTAAGATGAGCAGAAATTTTAATGCAAAAAGTTACATAAGACCCTATGTTTTATATTAATTGAGTAATAATTATGTTTATTTAATTGTTATATTATATAATAATTTACTATTAAAACTAACTAATTATATTTAACATTACATAGCATATGAAAGTTACATAAGCATAAAAAATTATATTGTAATATTTTTTAAATTTATGTTTTAAAAACATTATTATTTTTTTAATCTCATTAAGCATTGTTTTTTCTTTAAGCAAACTAATTGATTTTAAAGTTATAGTGAATCTTTAAAATTGCACAAGCGATTGTTATAATAGTAAATTTAATATTTTTTCAGCTACTCAAAATTATAAAAATTACATTATTCGTTACATTTTACCGTGACTCATTTACAAATAAATAATTTTGTCTCTTTAATTTTTACTAATGTTCAAAATTTTAAAATATAATATCATTATGTAACTTATTTTTAGTATTATGCAAACATATATATAACTTATAATACTTTATTTACGTTTGTGCATGTGTAAGTTATAAATACTTTTTTACGTTTGTGCATGTGCACGTGATTGATTACTATTTACTAGTTTATTTTACAAAATAGCGCCAATGCATATATGAGGAGCTAGTCAACTTATGGATCATAGATTTTAATGAATTCATTGATTAAAAAACTCACCGGTTACTATCTGAAGAACATATAGAGTCCCTGCACGTAAATCAAATAAAGATGATTAGCACAAAATATTGTTGATCTGAAACGGTATTGTTGTCGTAAATGTATATAAACAATAGTGAAATATATTCCTCCTTATAATTTCGACATATCGAACATAATAAAAAAAAAAAATGAAAAAAGAACTACTTCCATAGCAAAATGAATGTTTTATAATGAGAAAGAGTAGAATTACAATACTCATATAATACACCTGCTAATTAAAACTTTTATACTTAAACATTTAGAAAACAACAAAAATTATTTTAATTTTTAATTCATGAAAAAATGAACTTTTAATTGTTATTTGAATGACACTAATCTCACGTAAGACTCGTCTGTCTTATATTATAATAATTTTTCTAATATCATATAATATATATATATATGTGTGTAGAATATGCTTGATAAATAAATGTATTTAACAAATAATAAATTATTGTATGACTTTCCATTCAGGAATGATTAGATAATCTATTTTTATCTATAAAACTATATATATTTTTTATTATATATGCGGCATGAGTCAAATCGAAGATTGTTAAATGATAACTAATTTGATATGTTATCATATAAGATAAACTGATAACGAATAAAAAATTATTAAGTTTTAAAATATGCCTATAATTTTAATTGTTTGATATGTTATCATATAAGAAAAACTTATAACGAATAAAAAATTATTAAGTTTTAAAATATGCCTATAATTTTAATTGATAGTATTTTGTAATTTTAAAAGTCCTAACAGTCATGTATACTTTGTACTACTTCGAACACCAAAATTTAGCATATCCCCCTTATATATAATTTCAAAATGCGTTGAGCCTAAGTGGTAGTTTTCGCGCTTCGTAATCTTACATGGCAAAATATTATGCTTTGTAATATGCTTGGATAAAAATTACTAATTTTTTATACCAAATAACTTAGGTTCGTAGTACCATATATATAGACATATTTAATATATTTAAATCATTCCATATAAAATCTATTTATTATCTTCTTTCTATAATTTGCATATAATAATCTTACTTTCCAAATTTTGTGTTTTGTTCATATTATTTCCTTATGTGTTTTATTTAAAAATATTATGAATAAAATTAATGAGGTACATAAATTAGTTTTCAAAATTTAATATAATATTGTTTATTCATTTAGTTATTTATTATAAATTGTTATATATTGTTCTTAATTTATTTTTTCCAACTTCAACAAAAATATAATTATTTTTTTCATTTTTTATTGTACATTTAATTATTTTATCAACCACCCGTGTAGTACACGGATATTGTACCAGTTGGACTATGAAGCATTAAAGTTGATATTTAAGCTACTAGACTGATAGAACAAAATTAACTTTTACCATCACGTTCATGAATTACAATAGGGTAATACATTGGTTGCAACTTGTACTATACGTGTTTTTAGGTTTTCAACTTATAATATTTTTTTGTGAAATGCCACTATGAACATTCGTCATAACCTCATCTATATCTCATCTATATCTTGACCATATGATCATCCTCAACAATGGACTCTGGTCAAAATGCAGGCGAAAAGTTATGAATGTTTATGAAGTTCGTGTTGCATTTGCCAAAAACTACTATAGTCGCAAAGTAAAAAAAAAAAAAAACACTTAAAATATATGTGTGTATATATATATATATATGTGTGTGTGTGTGTGTATGTGTGTGCGTGTGTGTGTATTTTACCCCTTCAAATATGCATGTGGTATTTTCATTGTTTGTCTCCATAAAACACAGAATAGAATTCAGTATTTTGGTGTCAACTTTGACCTGAAGTCGGTCTGATTGTTGCATTAGTCTTTTGGGATATTTAAAATAGTTGGTCAAAACAATAAATGTAGCTGTACAATATACTCAAATTAAGATTATTTACTAAGTAGACAAGGAATGGATTAAGCAGGGGGGGGGGAGAGCTGAAGGATTCTTACAGGAAACGGCCGTGGCGAGCCAGCTTGGAATACCATCTGTGTTCTCCAGAACCAAAA
>CACSLK010011356.1:2753356-2764756 GCA_902706635.1 Striga hermonthica | reverse complement strand
TTTTTTTTTTTTTGGCCTAATCACCCTTATAAACAATGTAATTTTGTGGAATTTATTGCTAAAAATATTGTAATTTGTTGTTGGTTTTTAATTTTTATTTATTTATATATATATATATATATATTTTTTGGGGTAATTATGCAGACAAGGGCACCTAGCAAGCTCTCAGCATTGTTCTCTGGTACTCTAGACAAATGCCCTGCTTGCAACAAAACTGTGTATCCCCTAGAGAAGGTACTTTTTTTTATATAATATATTTTTTTTTTTCCCATCTTTGAAATTTTGCTTGCTTTTAAATAACTATCATTTTTTTTTTACCACATATATACATAAAATATAATGAATCTTTGCTTAAAATATTATACATTATTTAATAAAATATTTCTCAAAGTTCATTTTGTTTTGCCCTTGAAAATATTAGGTGATTATGGAGGGAGAATCATTTCACAAGTCATGCTTCAAGTGTGCCCATGGAGGCTGCCATCTCACACACTCATCCTATGCTGCTCTTGATGGTGTCCTCTACTGCAAGGTCCATTTTCAGCAGCTTTTCATGGAGAAAGGAAATTACCAACACGTCCTCAACTCCGCCCATCACAAGAAGGGGACAGTCGAGCTTGTCGAGGCCGAATCCAATGAGGCCGAGAAGCCAAAAGAGGAGTCGGATGCAGAGGAGAAGGAGGAGAAAAAGGATTCGGAGGATGAGTCCGACAAGGCACAAGAACAATCCCCGAAGAAAAATATTTCCGACGAAAGCGTATAATTTCGGTTTTTTTATTTTCTTTAATTTTTGCTGCTCTATACAAGATTAAGAGATTCTTATAAATTCCTTCTATCTTTTGCTTATTTTTTTTTTTTTGGGTTCCCCTTTTAGTGCTTTGATACATTTATAATAATGCATGTCCTTTGTTGTTAGTGTTCAAGAAGTTTGTGTAATTTACTAATTCTAATATTTATTCAAAACTATTTGTACATTGTTCTTAAGATATGCAAACGTTTTATTAAAATACAAATGATTAAATGATAATCAAATACTGTACAAACGTATAAAAGTGTATGGTAAATTTTAGAAATATTTTTTTTATTAATGTATAAATGCAGCTGGTGTATAATTTACAAAACTAGCAGAAATACCAAAATACAACATGTTATGAAGTATTCACCACATTATGAAGTATTCCTAATGTCTATAGATTCACAAAAGGCACGATCCGAACCACCGGAGGAAAAACGAGAGACGTTCATCTTGTTAGTTCAGGAAGAGAGTCGTACACTGGTTTAGTGTGTCCTCGGGGCTAATAACTGATTTCAAGTGGCAGATAATAAGATTACATCATTGAAGATATAATAACGATAGCATGTAGCAGATAGTAAGTTCACATCAATAACATGTATAATAACCATTTGGTTGCAAGCAATCGCTTTCACTTTTTCACAAACATATATCGGTTTATTTGAACTGTGAAATTATTTCAATTACAGAGATGGCTTTTAAAAGAACAGAAATACATTATTAGAGCCGTTTGATGCGGATTTACTGCTGTCCATTTAGTAAAAATGACGATTATTAAGAAAAGGGGAAAGATAAGCTGACCTGTGTGGCCTTTGGTTCTCTCTGATTCATAGATTTCAAAGTCATTTCCTCCCTATTTATGTGATGAAAAAGTGAAAGGCAAAGAAAGCATTAGTTGTGTGAAGCATGGTCCGAATAAAAAATGCAAAGGAAGAAGAATAACAAATTGATATTAAATAAGCAGTGAAAATATCCTTGCTCAACACACCTTATACGTCTTGTCTCCAAAGAAGTGAATTTCATGAAAGTCATTTAAGTACTGCAAGCAATATGTTTTGTCCCAGCCTTGAGGAAAAACCTGCTCCCAATCGTTTTGGTCAGATATATATTTTTCATAATAACTGGAAAAAATAGCGAATGTAAAAAAAATTGCTTACATCAAAGCTGATTTGTCCACCAATAGAGAATGTTAGGTTAAAATGTGCAAACTTCTCACGGAGTACAGACACCATTTTGAGGCGAATGTTGTTTACCTAATGATATTTAAAAGAAAAAGTTGTATAACGATAGTTGAGCGAACGAGCATAAACAATTCAAATTTAAAATCAAACTATGACATCTTCTCCTATATTTATTTCCACGTAAAATTTATACCTTATCATACTTTTCAAACTCGTCTCGTTCTTCCTGACTGCAGTTTCTTCCAATTGGTGATACATTAAGCATCCCACTTCGAAATTCAATAAACGTTCCCCTGAAATAATACAGTAATAATAAAAGTTGATCCGAAAAAGGCCATAAAAAATGATCATGAGCTATATGAACTTGAGGTTTTTCCTACCTTTTAATAGGAATATCCAGGTCAGCAATGTAATGTAGAGTGAAGTTGATGAACTCCTGCATCATTATTCACAGTATATTCAACTTGATCCTGGCCACAAATCTTAATATTAAGATTGCTATGTAATGCATTAAAAAAAAAAGTCATATAGTAATGTCTAATATCGACATTGTTGGTTGTCATCATCCACCAAACCAGCCTATGTGCAAAATCAAACAATAAAAGAAAAAGTTCTGCAATATCACTTGTAGAAATCTTTTTTTCTTTTTTCTTTTTTACCGAACAACATAACCTTATTTTCTCTAAATTCATGATCCATGAAGTATGTATAACATTTTTTATCGGCAACAATAACTAAGTTTCTTGAATAATTCAGCTTGTTCTAACCTTGAGCTTGTCATCCCCAAGAAATGACTTCAAGCTCTGCGTGCAGATATATATCAAAGTGTCAAGAATGAAAAACTAACATGAGAAAAAATAAAATAAAATAAAAAATTCCAACTACGATTATTCTTTAAATTTTATAACATGTCCCAAGTAAGGGGCTACCTGTTTTCCAATTAAATTTCCATCCTTGTAAGCCACGAGACCGTTCTCGGCAAACACATAATCATAGTCGTTTATAACTGTGTAGGCACAATAACAAAGAGTATCTTTAGCAAGCCAAGCACATTGGTAAATGAAAAAATAATTTTAATAAAATGAGTACAATACATTTAGAATAAGGGTCAAATTGGAGGTTGACCTGTGTTCCCAAGCTGCTCCGATATCTTAACGAGATCAGAACCTCCAACCACACCAACAGTAACAACCTGGTAAATTTGTAAAAATACAACATTTAATCTTTAAACGGGTAGTGCCCTTTATTATTATTGTTTAATTTTCCATGAGTTTTTCAAGGAAGAGAGCTTGAAAGTTAACCCTCTCACAAATGAGATTGCCCGTGACATGAAACAATGTTCGAAAATAATACCTTCTTAAGTTCTTGCATGAACTGTAACATCCTAGGAGTTGCCACCTGAAACAATCAGGTTAGAAAAACATTCATTAACCCACCAAAGTGCATACGTATGTGCATATGTGAACTTGTGCACTCGCGCCTAAGATGTTAAAAGGAACGAGTATGTATCGATCAAGCCAACCACAAGACCATGTTCTAAGATGCATATCTTCAATGCCCACGAAACACTTTCATCGAATAATCATCACACAGCTGAGAGTGTAAAATTTCAGAACTACAAACTCAAACATTCACCATTTGAAGTACATATGGGTAACAATAACACGGTATTTCGTCTCGATCACATGTAAAACTATTGCTATTCAAATACATTACTTGCAGCGCCCCAATAAATATCCGTTAACGAGATATTAGTGCGCACACTCGATAATCGGCATATCAACTCAAATCAAACAATAGACAACCTAAACTAAGACAATAAACCTAATTCAACCAAGAACAGGATTTCCAAATTTCCCCAAATCAACTAAACCAAAATCTGTACCTTTGAACATAGCAATCCCGATACATCCCGAAAAATTGCATACTAATGCAAAAGCAAAGCAACTATACTTTACATTGTTTGGAAAAAAGATCACACCTTTCTAGGAGCTGTAAGCGTACCATCAACATCAAAAAGAGCAATCAAACCAGGTACCCTTTTGCCCATTTCAAATCAGCCCTGCAAACGAATGCAGTAAAATCGAAGGGGTAAATTGGGTTGCCTGAGTCAATCTGAAGCTCAAATTATCCAAAAAAAAAAAAAAAAAAATTGAGAGAAAGTAAGAGCCGATCCAAAGAGGAATGTTAGTTGGTCTTGCAAGTGAGAGTGTGGTTTATATGGGCACTCAAGATCTCAAGATTTTCCAGCCTTCTTTGTATAATTTTGTAATGTTGTTTTGGTGGGGATTTGCAGAAAAGAGTATTAATGGGGGATTTTGTTCTACAAGCAAAGTGCCACTGGGTTTTCCTTTTCTATATTTAGTTTGTTTTGTTAAAGTTTTTTGTTCTACAAGCAAAGTGCCTCGTCAGAGTATCACTTACTAGTACAGAGCCCGTGCGAACGTAGGAGTGCACAATTTTAATAACATTTATCCAGCCTTATAATTATATAAATGAATATAAAAAAATGTAGGGGATATTATATATAGTACGTGACCTGTGCGAGGCACGGGATATATTTATTTGAGGATTATTATACTATAAGATGCAATATTCAATAAAAGTTTTACAAACACGAAAATAAATATAAATAATGTAAATATCTAAATACATACACGATATGTAGAATAAATAAGTCAAATTGCAAATCTGAAAATATAATTAAAAAAATTGAAAATATATTTCACTAAACGTGTAAAAAAATATCTAAATACATACACGAAAAAAAATTAAAATATACGTTTCAAATTTTGAAATTAAAAGAAAAATTCAAATAATTTGGCTTACAGTTTTATCATGCAGAACCAACTCGGTATATGGTTTGTATGTGTTGCATTAATTTTGAAAAAATATTCTCACAATTCGAACTTTGAGCATATGTCTATTAGACATATTGACTTGTTTGATTAACCCAAATCCTTGATTCATTGTTTTGAATAAAAGACTGATTGAGGATATTTTTTGTTCGCAGGAGTTTAACAGTGTGAAGATTATGACTCGATATTTTTGTAATTTACAATGGGTAGAATAGATATATATTCATGTTAATATTATTATTAGAAAATCTGAATCTGAATATACAGAAATCGGTTTGAACAAAATCAGAACAGATTTTCATACAATTAGATAATAAGAAGGAATTAGATAAGGAATTTTGAATCTGCCTTTTTTTTAGTATAGATAGACTTTACGTACAAATTTTGACTTCACCGATTTTATGGAATTTGTTTTGATAAAATCGATGTTAATATGGAATAAGACAAATAAATAAAACCTTTTTTATTTTAGTAAAGATTTTATGTATTTTTTTTTACTTATCGGATGTTATTAGAATTTTTTCTTAAACTGATTTTATAGGATAAGACAAATAAGTAAAATAATTAAATAATTAGATACAAATAGCAATGCATTAATTACATTGATTTTTCAACCTACTAAATTTAGTAAATAAGATACCTTATTATATAAGTATAGATATGACACTTTTTGTAAAAAAAAAAAAAAAAAAATGTATCTGACACTAAATTGAAGTCAATTTGGAATTAGAAACAACAAAAGGACACCGAAAAGAAGTGTTAAATTGTCCACCCTTAGCGATTTTGGGCTAGTCGTAGCGAGCTTCGAACTAAACAGTTCGGGCTTAAATGTCTGAATTTAAATGGGTTACTAATAAATAGATTTAACCCTGACTCTAGCATGGCTTGAGATAATAATAATAATAATAATAATAATAATAATAATAATAATAATAATAATAATAATAATAATAATAATAATAATAATAAATAACAACAACGAGTTAACGATTTTTTTCGCTATTTAGTATTTACTGCTCTATATATACAACTATACTTCATATACGAACAGACATGACAAACTCTTAAATAACATATTTTTTTTAAAGAAAAAAAAATTGTTCCAACTATCACTTATAATTCCTATTTTACTACTTATTTTGTACACTTCGGAAATTTTTCAATATTGTATAATACTGTTGAATTTATATTTTATCATTATATTTTATGTATTAGGTCTTTATCTCATGTGTTTCCTACTAGCCGTTTTGATTGGCCTTTACATTTTGGTGTGAAGTAGAAAAATAAAGTTGTTAATAATTATCTTTCATATAACCCATGTAGAGCTCATACTTACTTGTGAAGTAGAATAACAAAATTGTAATATAAAAGAAATCTCGAGGCGTATTTCTCCTGCTCTAAACATTTAAACCACTCAACCCTAGTTAAACAGACTAGCTGTCACAGGGTCTAAAAAGAGGCTAAAATTTTCGCACCCTTAGCACCATATGCGGCCTGTTTTTTCCCCTAACCAGTCAGTCTTTCACCTTCACACTAAACGCACAACTTGATAATACAAAATCGCAATAGTGTTTTAAGCAATACACCAGCAAGCAACGCACACAGATCGCATCAAGCAAATAAACAAGGCAATAATGTTTAGGGCTCCACGCCCAACCAACAATTTCATTATTGCTGGAAAATTCGCCAAGGCATTCACACAAACTCGCGGTATCGCTCGTACCCGCGATTGTGCATCTCAAGGCCTTTATATAGGCCCGCAGGCAAGTTGCGGTTGACATCCCAACCGCTAGGACAGGTAACCGTCAGGCAGTTTCAAAACTGCCCATCCCTTAGCCCACTCAGCATAATCGTTCTCATAACGGTCCCAATACGCAGACCATCAAACAAGCGCACCACGTGTCCAATATAACCGTCTTGGACATGCGTCACCCGTTTAATCCTTTCTGCCATGCACACTTGAAGATTTCCCGCCTAGGCCACGTGGAGCTTAATAACAGCGTCCACGTGCAACCAGCATGCATCCGAAATCTTAACCGTTCCCGCCAGCAGTTTGAGCGTCGCGCCAACACTCGCACGCCCAACAAGCCGCATCGGCAACCCACGTAGCTTAGAGTTAATCCTGCCCAACGTAGTGCAAAGGCGTCGTACCGCCTTGCTACTTTGCCCGCGCGACTTTGCTTGGCCATGCACAACCCGCACAACCCGCACAGACTTGACTGATCCCATGCTCAGTCTACATTGACTCGGCCCTGCAACCTAGCATGCTCGCCAAGCTAGCCCGGAACCTTTCCCATGTCAATGTACTTGTTCCCTTATCCGACACCGTGCACAAGTGCCCGGTTTCTTGACTCTTGACGCACATAAGGGAATGCGCCCGGGTCCAGCTCAACTCAGTTCCGTAACACTAGCCCTAGCAGGCTTTAGAGAAAATGGTTCGAACCTAAAAATTTCAAATTTAAATGAGTTACTGGTAAAAAACTCTAACCATGTTTTTTTGGCCATACAGACAGACCCGTCGAGCCAATGACCATTTAACATCTCTAGCATCGAATAATGACAACACGTGGACAACCAAAGAAGGACTTTGCTAGATGATGTCTGCATTTTACTTTTTTCATTATTTCTATTTTTATTTTATTTTCAGCGTGCGATTGAATATGGCAATGACAAAGTTGGTCCTTACCCAATTTCACATTCACATACACCAATAGAGACATTAAAACCGTAGCAGAATCTCCCTAAAGCTTACACAGCATTTTCATCTTCACCACTAGAGATAAATATTCCTCTCAACTTTCAACCCAACAGCAACATTAAAACCAATACCACATTCACAGACATATAATGCAATCGTCGAACAAATTTACAGCCTCCTAAACTCGAGTTCCAGCAAGTTCAGCCTGGGCAGCTGCTTCATTAATTGCATCAATGACACCCATTTTGCCCCGAGTGACTGCCTCATCAACGGGAGTCCTGTGGTGACTGAAGATCGCACGTGCACAATATCTTAAACTCGATGGGGGTGGTAAAATTGACAATAGTTTGCTTATACTATGGTTGAAATTTGAAGAACAGGTAGAAAAGTTACTTGCCTGTTGAGCAACGTGGGACTGGCACCGGCAAGGATGAGATGTTTGACAACCTATGAAAATGCGTAATTTATGAGTTTGATAGGAATGAAAACTTGAAAAGTCACAAGCTGGTAAGAAAGTAAAAAAAAAAAAAGGTCAATACCTCAATGTGACCATTGAGACAAGCCCAGTGAAGAGGAGTATTTTTCTCCGTGTTGCATGTATTCACGTCCTGTTCCCAAGAGAGAGAGAGGAAATACTAATGAATAACAAGAAAAAAAGAAGTCTACTATATCTGCCTCCCAGAATACTATTGACAGGCATTGTGTAACAGAAAGTATATAAACTGCATCACTACTGCCACCAATAATATTTCGGACACCAAAGCATAAAAATCCTATCATCCAAACAGACGTTAGTATTTTGCAGTATGGACCATTCTTTTGTTTCAAAACATGTATACTCGTTAAACATTAAACAGTGAATAACATTATTTAACTACACATTATAAGCATTTCTAATGTTTAATATCCAGAAGGTAATTCTATTTAGGAACTACAGGTGCATATCATAAACAATTAAGGCAAAAAGCAGCCTACAATGCAGTAACCTCAGAAAATAGAGTATGAGTTTATTACAGTTAATAACACACAACACTAAACAGAGGACAGAGCACAACTCTAATATTTGCCCAAAGAACATCAAGAAAAGCAACCAAAACTCAAGCATTCACATATGACAATGAGAAAGCAAAATTATGAAAAATTATCATACTGCTCCCTTACCGCGCCACTGCTGATAAGAAAATCGACAATTTCGAGATGTCCATTCGCCGAAGCCATATGTAGCGCTGCCAAGTTACACAAATTTATAGAAACCACCAATGAAAATGAAACGGCAAGAGGAACGAATACCAAACAAAGAAATTTCTTTAAAACAAGTACATAAACGCCTCAATATACATGAAAGAACTCTAGAGCAATTTAGGATAATAAACCTGTGCGGCCTTCAGAATCTTTAGAATCCAGAGAAACACCAGCAGACGCTATGCTTCTGACATCATCTATATCATCATATCTAGCAGCCTGTCATCACATCAATAGCGTCATGTACGCGGGTCATAGGCAGCTTCTAACCATGACACTTCCAACGATGACAAATACTAACTAACATCGTGGATTGTCACTAGAAAAATGGTTAATTAGACTCTTCCAGTGACTGCAGTGCACTGCAGTCACCGCGTTTTTCAGTGTTGGATCAACACACACACATACCCACATTGGTGTGTATTTGTCTAACGGTAAAAAATCCGGTGACTGCAGTAGGTTGAACTTAACCCTAGAAAACAGCATGATAAAGAAATAGACAAACAGCCCAACATGGCCATTCAAAATTTCTTACATTGAGAGATATCAGAAACAGCTATAACTCAAGTACACAAGCATCGGGCGGCATTACCAGGAAACAAACAAATTACAAGGTTCTCGATGAGCTTGAATTCGATTACTCTTTTGTTTTCCTTCTTCTTCATTAAAATCAATCAAACTAAATTTGCAATCAACCATAAAACTAAACTTAAATCAGTAGATTCCATAGACAAGCTTAAACTGATCTTTTTCTCTGTAACGGTTCGAAAAGTTCAAGCGAAGATGAATTTGCACATGAGTACACGCATTTCTACTAAAAAAAAAAAGAGAAATTAGGAAAATAGGGAATATAATTGACTGGATCATGTAAAGTTGCAGAGTTGTGAGGTCGAGAGTACCTCAAGCAAGGCGTCGATGGTATCCTCCGCCGTGGTATCTTGGCGCGGCGGCTCCGCCGTCTTCTCCTCAGCTCCCATTCTGTGCCAGTGCGTGTACGAGAGTAGTGGAACGGGCCTACTCCAAATGGAGATGAAATGCGTGTTGTGTAGACTGGGCCCAAAATTGATGTTTTTGACTGGCTAAGAGTTTGGGCTAATTAATGGATTTTCTAACGTACGGAGTATTGGGCCTATCACTTACGGAAACTCGGTGAAATCCCCTATATAATTACGAAATGCTAAGTCTATGTGGCTGCTTCTGGTGCTTCAAATCCTACTTGGCGAAAAATAAAGTTACGTAATTAGATTTAGACAAATAATATCCCCTCCCCCTATATATTAATCTAGAACGCGCTGAGCCTACGTGGCTGCTTTTGGTGCTTCGGAATCCTATGTGGCAAAATTCTATGCTTCGTTATTAGGCTTGTGTAAATTTTAATTTAATTTCAAACTAAAAATAATTAGGTTCGGATTACCATAAATATGTTGATTATTTATGGTCATGTTAAATGGATTAATTGCATTTTAATATCATTCCTTATTATAACTATTGAATTGTATATATATTTTAAAATTTAATAACTTTCGTATTTTTTTATGTAATATATCAAATTAATCTTCTTTTGATGAGTTTCGATTTAACATCCATATTGTATCTATACAAAAATAATTTATATTTATCTTTATAACAATAATAAAATTATTTTTAATATTAATTAGAAAAATAAAATTATTATCAACTAATATATTTATATTTCAAGTAGTTATATGATATAAGTTATAAAAACTAATATAATATAACACATGTAAGTCATAAGTAACACATATCATTCTAAAATTACAATAATATATTTTTTTGGTAAAAAAGTAAACTAAATTTAATATAGTTTCCTCATTAATTTTAAAATTTAAATATAATTTTTTTACAAGCACCCGTGTAGTACACGGGTGTTGTACTAGTTGATATATTAATAATTAATAATCTAGGTTCGGACATTCATAAATATTATTAGTTAACTTAGGTATTTTAATATCACTTGTACTAATATAACCTTTTAATTCATTGTAATTTTACACCGTCAGGCACTAAGTGACTAATATATTCTGTCTTTTTGATTTGTTTCCTTCAATTAGCTATTGAATTATAAATGTATTTTAAAAGTTGGTAACTTTTGTATTTCTTATCTGTTTTACATAGATAAGATATCAAATTAATCATCTTTTGATGATCTTTGATTTGACATCCATATCGTATATATAAAATAAATAAATTAAATTAATTTTTATAATAATAAAAGATAATAATATTTATTAAAATTCATTAGAAAAATAAAATTATTTTCAATTGATATATTTATGTTAAATGTAGTTATATGTTGTAAGTTAAAAAAAAAAATAGTAAGCACCCGTGTAATACACAGACGTTGTACTAGTATAATAAATTCTTCAAAAAATTACACTGTTCATATAAATTTTTATTTATTTGTAGATTTATGAAGTTTTTATTTTTAACTATAGATATATTAAATTTCACAGTTTATGGGTGGTTTATTATTGTATTTTGATTTCTGATATTGTTTTTTTATTTATCACACGTTTGTGAATGGTTTCTGCCTGATTTTATTTCAAATGTTGTATGTAAAATAAATAAAAAAGCATATTAAACATGTGAAATAACATTTTTCGTTGC